>DWEI01000182.1:0-25921 GCA_018245875.1 Mysoria ambigua | reverse complement strand
GTGAGTGTGTGAGTGTGTGAGTGTGTGAGTGTGTGAGTGTGTGAGTGTGTGAGTGTGTGAGTGTGTGAGTGTGTGTGAGCGTGATGAATGTATGAATCGAAACCTTATATTCTCACTGTTATAACAATTTAGCTTGAAAAGGAAAGATATTATTTGTCTCTCTGTATCGATTGGTACAATAAGTTGCGGGAATTATTTATTTCGGGCGTGCTATAAAAATAAGCATGTTTGGCGTACACTTACCACGCCTTCTTGGCCTCTCAATAACTTGAAAACTATCACCGCCATCTCTCGCGGCTGGATAAGTAATAAAGTAAGTTGGAGAGGAAAAGTAAACTAATATCGGGCAGATCGGGGCGAGGCGTGGCGGCGCGGCGGCCGCCAGCGCCGCGCCCGGACCGCCTGCGAGCCGGCTCGCTACAGATTTATTACTTTAATATGAGCACTCCATCCGTCCCCCGTGAATGTCACACCGTTGCTTCATTTTAGCGTTATGAAAAATACGCCGCAGCGCTCCGCCCACTCTTCGGACGGGCTTAAAGCAACAGTTTAAAAACGCTTGCATCTCAGTGAAATGCTCCATTTCTTGAGTACAGTTGACTGACAAAAAAATTGTCCCATTCATACGTTCCTTTTTTTAAATGTCCACTCTTAGTTGTACTTAAAAAATTCATGAAGATGATATTTAGCAGAAGTTTGACATTTTTATCTCAAGTATTGGAACAACATACAAACTCGGCAAGTTTTGTACAAGCATTGGGCCGTTATTTATCCATCAATTTAAAAAAGGAACAGGAAACATTTTATCAACAGTTGGTGAACGAAAAGTTCTGAAAGGCTTAAACGTTGAAAACGCAAGTAAAGTTCAGTTGATTGATAACAGTGATTCGTAGTTAGTAAAGGGAGGAATAATGAAAACAAAACAATAATCATTAGCACTTCTCCCATCTTTCTCACTTCAAAAGTCGTTTGGTGGGGTTTCTTTGAATTTCGCGTAGAAAAAAAAAGTTTCTCGTACAAATTAAGAGCAAATTTTACTCCGTCCGTTTGCCCATTAGTAATTTCAGAGTTCTAATGAATTTTCTTCATTGACATTGAAAAATGAATTCCGACCCTCACTTGCGCCGCCGGGACATCTGTAGCGCGCCGCACTAGACCTACATCGATCCGCGGTCACCGGGACCATTCCACCCTTGCCACTCCATTTACATATTTCCCCTACAGCCCGAACAATGTTTCACGCGACCGGGCAAAAATTTAACGCCCGCCATAACAGCTTGTTTGACACCTAGTTCTACTGATTTTTGCACATACGTTATATGTATATGCGGCATATTTTTCTAGACAATTATATATATATCTTTTACGTTAATTTTTTTTAACATTAATTAAAATGTCAGGGAAAAATGTACATTTTCCTCTTCCTAAATAGGTGTACGTCATTGTTCCAACGTTATCCGAATGAGCGTTTTAAAGCATATCGAGAGACAACCGGCCCATCCCCGCACCCCTCATTACCCCTAACGGTGCCCCATTAGGCTCACGGGCCGAAGTGCCGCGGACCGTAGTTAATCCACGTCCTCATTCTCTGTTATTTCGAAGGTCTGATCTAATCTAAACAGGGCTTAGGGCCCTACAATGCCAGTATTTTGCGCGGCTCGTCCCTTTTATGTGTTTGACTGTCACTACACCCGGTCCCGTCGGTCGGCTGACGTCTGCCTTTGCTATAAAAGGAAATAACACTTCCGAAACTTGTGCAGTGATTTCGTGTTAATGTCCTATACGAAAATTAATTTCGTCGGTGGCTCGGCGCGGCAGTCGCGGCGCTATTGTCGGCGTTATGTACACGTAGGCCTTACTAATATTGGACGTTTATCTTCCATGAGTATATTTTAGTCAACATTTCAGAGAGCGTCGTGAAATATTACGATAATACCGCTTCGGACGGGGCACACGTAGCGCCGGCAGTGAAAGGGTCAATTTAGAAGCTATTATGCAATAGCCGTTAGAGGCCTACTTCCGGCGAGTGCACTGAGCCGCCTTGTTCCAATCCATTCACTCAATTTCGGACTTTCTGCAACCCCATTTCAGCCTTCGAACTCCACTGTAAGTACAGTGTTCTATATGCTATAAGTGCATAAATATAAAAATCAACAACTCCTGTGTCCGCCCGCCGTGAAAAAAAAGGCGTGGCGTAACATAAATATTATTACGTATATATTGATGCTGTGGTAATTATGCGCCTGTAAAGAAACATTTAGATTGAGAAGTATTTTATTGAAGCGGCTTTAATAAATTGCTGCGGAGGTGAAAATGTTTTAACTGTACGTAGCTCGACATAAGCCGCTTTCGGCTCTTCATTTTTTACGAACCCCGGAGAAAATTTACGAATTTAGATTGAGTATTTATGGATTCCATATCCGATATTCATTTATAGCTGGGTCGGATCCGACCCGACCCCTGCGAGGGAGCTTTGAAAAGTTGAAAATGACTCCTAGAACCTTGCACATACACGCTCGACACGCCCGCGAAGACAACTTTATGAAGCCTTATTAACGCGGAAATTGCTTTTTGAATTCTTTCGTGGACAAGTTTTTCATGTTAAATATGTTAATTTATATTACTAATACAGTACTGATAGTTAAAAAAAAACTATTTATCTTGTATATGAAAATAACGTCTTGATACAACTTGTTAGAAATATTCGAAAGTCAAGTTATTCTGCAATATTCAAAAGTAATATACATGTTTGAAAGCGTATTATGTAGGTAGGTACAAGTATAAAAATGTCCATCGCAGAGATGGGTTGTAGCGGGCTGCATCGCCCCGACAGCGCTAGTGGAAAAGCGGTGTAGAACATTGTAACGGGGCAGCAAACGAGGAGTTATGACGGCGGCGGAGGATTACGTGAGTGGATGTCGTAATAAAGCTTGCGATGAAGCAGTTACCCGAAGATAAACGTAAATATCTCGGGCCGTGGCTGTCGGCTGCTCGCCCGCGCCCTCTCTAACAACATCCTATCGTTTTTAGCGCTCGCCTCCGTCGTTTCTCGTCATTTCAGTTTTCATACATCACAATATAAAGTTTTCCTCTCAAATGAAATGCAACGTCCAAACTATATTTTTTCCTTTGGGTAGGATTTAATAAGGTATAACTCAACCGACATGCTCATAGTTGAGGATAAGAAGCGAAAACTCCATTTGACATAATTACACATGTCGATAAGTCATACCTGATATCAGGCTGCTAATGATGGTGATGTTGATGATACTGTACAAATGCCAACGCAAAAGCAAGGGTTCCGATATATATAAAGCTACAAACGTAGTGAAACACCGACTTCGGAAACCATGTGATAGGTGTCCTTTGTGTCCCGCGACGTATGTACCCGCGCGCCCGCTCTTATCTCCCAAATTAATTACATAAATCTTGTTTACATATGTACGTCTTAAACGTATGACACGCCGCCATAATTCAACAAGGTTTACTTTGCTAATGAGCGCCGACTGCAATGCGTAACCTTCAATGTGGGTACCCGAAGGTATTATGAATGTAATAGGTATTGATTGTGATCGATAATACATAGAAGCATAGATGTTAGTAAGTATAATTTAAAAGTTAAAACTCAAATTTTATGTGATTTTCACAACTAAAACAAAAAGATCCAGAAATCCAAAAATCCTCTACTTCCTTATTATAAAAAAAAAACCATAATGCGACAGGGTTATTTGATTGCTTGCCACTCGTATCTCAGTTTCTGATTCTTCGTATCCGGTAAACGGATTAATTGTAACCAAAACGTTAAATATGAAATTGAATATATTTTCTAGTAGATTTTTTTTATATTGTCTTCGAGTCTGGATTTGTGACTGTTGTATTCACCCCCACGACCACCACCAGCTATTACATAGTGGTACGTAAACGTAACTGCTGAAGCGTGGGAAAGTACTGCCTACATTGTCAGCATTACGGGCGTGATATTACGTATGTTACGATCTCTTATATTTCAGCTCTGTTATTTGAAGTGTAGTTTCTTTATGTACCAATCACATAAACCTATCTGTACCTACATTTAAAGTGTAAGATTGATTTAAAATCATGAATACTATCGAAAATGTAGTGCAAAATTTGAAAATAATCGCTTTTGTGATGGAGAAAATACAAATATATATCACGTTTGTATTGAACGCGTGGGTGTATTACGACAGCCAGCAGTGGTGCTGATTTCCCAGGACGCTGGCTGTCGCAAGTTCATCGGCGACGCGATACTTTGCAGTCTCCTTACTCTTGTATTACAGCCACATACTGTATTTACTCTACCTGCGTGCACTTGTTCAGGAGAATAAATAAAACTGTGCAATGAATTATTTTAAATACTAGCAATAGTTAAGCTCGTATCATATTTGGTTTATATAGAACAGGCTACCTCGGCGGTCGGTAATGTGGGTAGTAGTAAAATAATGTTACTCAAAGAGTGGCAGCACCGTCGCCTAGTCGACTACACTATGGTCTAGATGGAAGCACTATCGTCTTTCAGAGCCGACACAACGTCACGACGATTCTGGAATATTGAATGACGAATGTTCGTACGTTGCGAATTCGTAGCTACATGGCTCTGAATATAAAATCGTGTGGTGTACCGTGCTCGCCTAGTTTGGCATTGTATTGCAAATAATGTGAATTTTAGTATCACTTAAGAGGCTATTCCTAAATTAATTTTACAATGTACCCCCAACACATCAAGTACACCGTTCGTTATTACAGTTAATGAACAATGAACACACGTTTTGTTCAACTTCTTTGACCTCGAGCACTATAAATACAGTATCTTACCCTGCCCCGCACCTCTGTTTATATTATTTTATCACTCAACGTTCTATCCGTCACGTCACAATCTTCTGAAAATGTTTTGGTAGATGTCAGATTACCAAAACATGTACTATAATGGTAACCTTCCGATTGCGAGGTGCCATTTCATGCCCCTCTTGTCTTTAATGTCGATTAACCTTCAAACAGTTGTCGAAGGTGTGTTTCAATCGTCTGCACATGTATTAAGACCTGTGATATAGTAACAGTTTGTCATGAAACAATATATTTTAGTTATTTTTATTTGGATGCCTAATCAGCATGCCTAGTGTAAGGTTTATGGGAAAAATCTCCAACCAACTTAGACTGCTCAAGACGAAGATTTTACTGGGCAACTTTTGAGTCCCAAATTGAAATTCTGCCATAAATCTTAATACAGTCAGGAATCCTGATGGCGATTTATGACTGTATATAGAATCATGACAAATAGCCATCATACTTTGCAACACGCTTGAATTCTCTCGACTCTGTTTATCAGTAAATAAAGTGTCTATTTCCTCTCTGGAATATAAAGTGAACCTATTGCCAAACACAGTGCAATCGAGACTACAAGCCGCAACTAGAAATTCATATTACATTAAATCAAGTTAGTTTATACGACCCAAACAAATGAATTAATAATGGTAAAGGTGTTTAATATATTAATTTCACAAATTAATACCTACACAAATTATAATTTACGCGTCATTAACACATCATAGATACTAGAGCGATATCGATTTCAATCGCGGAACACGACTCCGCCGCGACGTGGAGTAAATGAAGAGTTTCTGGCAAGTGGTTGAAATATTCGGAGCGCGCGCCCGCTCGCTGCTGCAGCGCGCGCCCGCGCGGTAATCAGCTTTTGTGCGCGGTAATTGGGTGTCTGAGCTGCCAACCGGAGCATTTATTCCCGATAAATTGAAAACTGCTTTGCGACTACACCCAGCCGAAGCCGCGGGTGGGTAGGTGGCCGTTTCTTATTTTCGCAGGAGACCTTTTTGCGATGGCGCTTAGACGATTCGGACGGTGTTGACCGTCGTGCCGTTGGGGTTAACAGTTTCTTGCAGTTAACGTAACTAATAGTGTTATGTATGGTTCATCTTTTATGCACAGCTAAATTATTTACAGATGTGTACTTCTTTCATATCATATTGAAAATTTGTAAATGTACCTCGTTTCTTGTATTTACAAGATATTTATTTGTATTGATTTAGGGCCATAATTTTATTAATCATAATGCAAGATTACTTAAGACGTCTGTAACTCTGACATGATCATAGATCTGAAACAGTCTCTAAAATGAAACAGAATGATCCGAGACGCTGTTGTGTCTTGGATGTGGGAAGTTAAGTGCCAATTTTGCAAAGTTATTAACTAATCCATCTCCACTGTACTCAATGCATACTATACAGTAAACTTGTATTTGTTTGAATTACCCACACAGCAGCTCTTTAGTTAGATAACAGACTCGGCGTTTATTAAACACTTAACATCAATTTCATTTAAAAGCCAGGTTCGCGCAAGCTGCGCGTAATTAAGACATTGTATAAAATTGTCATAACGCTAGTAATAGTCTTGCTAATGAAAATATTGTGCCGTTAGAGATATCCGCCCTCGCAATCGCAACGCCCTCAACGTTGTATCTACGCTCTGGAACGGCGTCATTTACATATTTTAATAAAATAATATCGCAACTGAATCGTAACTGAGAACTTGATTTAAGTTCTTACCGCGATGAATGTAAATTCGCCTCCGCCGTCGCCGCAATTCCAGATTTCAATTCTTGAATTAATGGCAGCCGCCGTGGGCCGACGCTCGTCTAATATTTGCCTCACTTCCGGGGACTCTCATAGCGATGGATATTGAATAAATTAGTTCCAACGAGCTCGGGACGCGACGCCGCGCCGCGCCCGGCCGCTGACCGCTCGCGAGCGCCGCGTCGACCACGCGGTCCCCTCGCCTCGGTACATCTGGTAGGCCGCACACGCCGCCGCTTGGCCCTGCTAAGCGTGCATTAATATTGTCAATAGTTGGGAGTTAGTGGAAGTGGAGTACGTGTTCCGCCTGGTATCTACGGCGCGGCTCACGAGGTGAATTCGAATGGCTTCCCACTCCGCGCCGCGCCCGCCACCCGCCGCACGCCCCCACCCCGTAACGCCCCATAAACTCGCGTCTTAATTTTAACTTTATTTCTTACCGCCACTGTTCCAAGAAAATTAAGTGTGAACGTACCGCTGAAAGATTGGCAAGGGTGTTATCATTCGCATTCACTTGGTAAGATAAGCTTGTGCATTAAAAATTTGTCGTTGTTCTAACGACACACGTGTGAGTATAAGTCAGGTCTAGAGAGAATCTTTGTACTGTTACTGAAAAGTTTGCATGCCCTCCTCTATTTGCATTTAAAAAGCGATAAATATTACAAAAAATGTTCTTGTATCATTTATAAGTAATGTACACTGTAATGGTATTTATAGAATCAAATCAAATTTTCCTTGCTTCAGATATACGCGACAAAATGACACAAAGAGAACATGTACATGTGTAAGCTCCTTTTTAGTACAATACATTTTCTTTTCATGTTTGTTTTCATAGCAACGTGTGCCTACTGCGCACGAAACTTATTTCGACTCTTATCTAGTTACGACGTAATCTCGTATTAGCTTCGTAGTGTTTTTGTTGAAGTCTTCATGTAGGATAAGAGTAGGTTCACCGCCTATCACATGGCCGGGGTTACGTCAAACATTCGGAGTTACACAGAAGACCTATCTACAGCTACATCCTCTGACCCATTATGTATAGCGGCGTAGGCGGTGCGGTGAGCTGCCATCTCCAACAAGCCTGCCCAGCGTGGCGATATGGGCGCAACCTCTCAGATGAGGGCTATATCCAGCAGTGGAATGCAGTAGGCTGATGATGATGAGTAGTGATGTATAACCGGTGAATCGTTCGAGTACCCCATACTCCTGCGCTTACACCTTCGCGGAACTGCAGGCGTGGTGTTCGCATGCACGATATCTGCACTAGTCAATACGAAGCTCTTTAAACGGATTGAAGTCGCGGGATTTCATTTGATTTATACGCCGAAGACGACGCCCCGATCGCAGCGCCGATCGAAACGTCGCGATGCATAAATTAAATAAAACCGGCGGTTTGGCTGCGTTTAAACAGCGCAATTTCCATTTGGACAAGGAATTATTCTTATCGGCATAAATTAACTCGGCAAATTTTCGATTTGCGTTCGTAGTGGCTTGGAAGTATAGAAAGGTACATATGTTAGGTGTGATTATCATCGTGGTCAGAATGTCCACTGCCGGACGTAGACCTCCAGTAAAGCGTACTGTAGTAGACTCCGTCACAGGCAGGTGACGGTGTCTCGAGTTCCTTCAACGGTGCTTGCAGCCCGTATTTAAACTGTCCGATATTATTTTGGATGACGACGAAATCTAAGCCATTACCTTAATCTATCGCTAAACTTAAATATATACAAATTATACAGCTTATATAAAAGTGCGAATATCGTAACAAAATAATAAATAAAAACTGACTGAAACAATTTAATTTCTTTGGTCAGCAATAAGTGCCGGCGTATGCTATATTCAAATGGCAACTATTTATATGTAAAACAAAGGAACTTTCGGGAAAACGGGATATATTTACATATGTCCATTTAATTAAACTTAGTGCCTCCAGAGGATTATTTTATTGTACGGAGACAAAATTGCGTATGGAGCCGTGAAATGGTATACATTTACAATAGAAAACATTATTACATAAGAATATAGGTATTTGACACTCGGTGCTCTGTGTCTACCGCATAAGGGTCCTGCTGTGATGGTATAATAATAGAGAGAAATAAAAAAGAACGCCGTGCCTCGTTTATTTGTTATCTGACGTCTCTGGAAAGTAATAACACCGGAAAATCTACAGCAAGGCGGTAAGGTTAAAAAAAAACGATGCAAAAAAAACAAGCTTTTCGCTACATTTGCACTGTATTTGGTATCGAATTTTTATTGCCGACCGTCTTCCTGGCCATCATTCAATGTCGCGTAACATATTGGAGATTCGCGAGATTTGAATTGCATTTATTTGGAGCGTGCTTTGGAATGCTCTCTATTGACTGTTATCGTAAATCACTTATGCATATTGCGGTATAAAATTCAAGCTCAAAAATTTTCGAACAGTTGACTTTATTTATTTTATATTGCTATTAACGAAGGGTTGCATTAAAACCAAACAACGTTTTC
The DNA here is from genome assembly GCA_018245875.1 of Mysoria ambigua. Taxonomy (NCBI): domain Eukaryota; kingdom Metazoa; phylum Arthropoda; class Insecta; order Lepidoptera; family Hesperiidae; genus Mysoria; species Mysoria ambigua. The sequence continues at coordinate 16,829 of DWEI01000182.1, read as the reverse complement.
TAACCGGGTGAAGATGAAAATATGTCGTAGATATTTATTATTAATCTCAATTTTTATGTAGTGGCGTTATAAGTAAAATAAGCGCTGTGAATACGAATGCGTGGAACGCCGCATCGGCGGTGCGCCTCGCGTGGCCGCGCCCTAACCTAAGCCGGAGCACCGCACAATAGCGATTATTGGGGCAATCGGAGGCGCCCCCGGCCGGCCCCGGACGAGCCCCGCGATGCAAATAAAACTCGCAGGAGCCCGACGCCGGACGGCGCTGCCCCTCGTTATTATTCGGCTCTCGCGGAATTGCTTTTATGTCCTTAATGGAAAAGTGAGATATTTACTTCGGGTTTGTAAAAAAGACGTTCCTTTTACATTTTATTATAGGTACAAGTCATGGTCCAAAATTATACAAATCCGACGGCGATTATTCAACACCGTATTTAAATTACATCTCATCAAACGTACATACATACTCGTATGTGGGTGCCGTTATGATAAAGGTATGTGCTTGATACACGTTTTTGTTAAAAGGAACGATGATCAAGCAACGTTATACCACTTATTACATAAATATCATTGCTAATATTTAAACGTAAACAGTGATGATTGACAAAAATGGATTATTTCCACCACACAACCACAAGTACGTATTTCTTCAGTTCGTTCTCAAAATTTGTAGTATCGAAAGTTGAATTGAAATTTACATTTCATAGAATATGTGTTATACACTAGAACTTACAGCGATGATAGTTCGCCATGTGGAGCACACGCAACTTGTACAGGTAGGTCTATAAGGGTTGCGTGTATGTAATCTTATGAAAAAGACTTCTAATCAGAACATGATCCTTTTACAATTAACATACAACTACAATAAGATAGTGAACGTTATTGAGGTAAGTGGCAATAAATAATGTTCAGCAGTTCCAACACTTGGTGCAAACTGCCCCTTTAATTATGAAAATGTATGCGGAGCACATGAAAGTTTGCGCAATTATGGCATAGCCGCCGCCAGGCGCGCGGCGGCCGGCCGCGTCCTTAACTACCGGGCGCTGGCTCCGCACCACTATTCAATTACCTACAACGTTCCACGGGAGATATTCAAGATGGCCCCCGTTACTGCCCCGCTCGCCGCATAAAACATGACCACAGCGCGGCTCCAATTTAATATCCGTATCACGTGCCGAATACAGACGTCAGACAGAGTTGTTGAAGAGTTATTTAACAGAATAATTGTGCACAGTTCCGGTGGTCGGAGGAAGGGCGCTCTGCTCCCGCTCGCGTACAGCTGCCCACGGCTCTGGAGATGCAGGATCAGGGGGCTTATAGTTAATATTACAATAATCCTGTCGAAGATCAGTTGTGGTAGAAGTAGCGAGCAGTTGAACTGTCAGTAGTATAATATTAGAGATACGTGTTCGTATCATCAACGTTGCGTTAAACTAAAGCGTTAAATAGTTTTCAGCTTTAATTAGTATGCAGCCTTAGCCTGTATTTGCAGTACGCGCTGGCGCACCGCAGAGTAATTTCATCAAAAGAAATGCACGTTCGCCGAGTGCGATGTAGGCTAATGCTGATTCGAAACGTTCTCGTTCGGATAATTGCTACCCGTTTGAAGTCCACCTTAGCGCGGTTAGCGTTATATATGCATATATAACTTATATACACGTCTTCTAGTTAGATAATTGTACATCTTAGGTGCGACAATTGAGAAAAAAATGAATAATCTAACAAAAATAAACCCCGCTACAATACAAATCGTCCGTACGAATCGCGTACAAAACGGTGGTTACTTTGTGAAGTCGGGGGTCAATTATGTGGCGATAAAGTTTTTAGTGTTGCGTACAAACGATCGTTTCGCTGGCTCTGACGGATGGTCTCAAGACTGGCGCCGGCAAATGAGCACACGATAAAATTATCGTTAGCGGTAACGACATGAATAAATGCAATAGGGTGGCACGGATCCGCGACACGGCGCAGGCGGCAAGCGGCCGCCGCCCGCGCGAGACACGTCCGTGGAATGTTTCTATGACGATTTCGTGTACCTTTGCGGGATCGTGCGTCTTTTCACCCGGTACGATATTCTAAATGTGTCGCCCCTTCGCATTGCATTTCAATGAGTTTCTATTGAAGATCGCGTTGCGTCACCGGCATGCAGAGCCAGCTCGTGTCGAACACATTGTTAACCGACAACGGTATTGTATTATGACTATAGAGTGGTTTTAACAATAAAATTTTCATATTTTGATAATTTTCATACAACTTCCATCGACAGCGTTGTAGAGTCATGTAGAGCGAGCTATGTCCGAGTAATTCACGAAAATCCACATGCCAATATCGGGGGCGCAGTTAAAACTAATAACAACCAACAAAAGCAAATACTGATGGAGACCATTATTATTCCCCTAAATGGGCCCCTAATTGGCGCGTCAAAATTGGAAAGGCTGCGGATCACCAATTGATGTAAATAGCACATGTAACAGTCGAATTAAAGCGCTTAAGCACCTCTGCGGTCCGGATCATTACCAGAACGCACTATAATGAACCATAGCCACGGTTATTTACGTGGCGGGTGTATTCGCGTGTAATTGCGCCACTCGCTCGCACAGAACCAGCGCCGCTTTGGCCGTACAATAAATATCTGCGAACCGCCGCCTAAATTATTGGTCACATGACATTTCCTTTTCGATATAAACAGTAGGTGTGTATAAAATTTGTGTGATACGCGAATTTGGTCTTATTAAAATATTTATATTTCTTTTATGAAAATATTTCTACTATTTTTTTTCATACGCCACCTCATCTAAATATACGTCCGTTTTTATCCGTTTTTCTCTTTATAAATTTTAAAATTATTTAATTATCCTTTAGCGTTTTTTTATCTTTTTAACGTTCTCATGTACGAACTTTCAGTAACACAACAATTTTCTAATCAAGCATAAAACCACGCCTGCAATTTCCGAAGAGATAGGCAGAAGAATGTAGTACACTCCCTCGAATCGCCAGTTACGTCCCGTTGTGTCATAAGAAGTGGTGAGATTATTGTCATCCACAGATGAGACTCCGAACCTCTACTGGGAATTTCTACTAAAAAGTCTAAGTTATAGATATCCCATCGAACCCAACCCGGGATTGGAACCCAGGATTTCTCTATTGACAAACGAGGGGTTGTCAATTTCCTACATTTCCAACTAGCTTCCAGTTTTTTATCCAAATTTACTTCCTTTATCATGATCAATGTTTTCCAACGAATTCCAATCTTCACATAATTCATACACGCCTTTAAAAAACAATGCATTCAATCACACGTGCTTTTATCGCGCTCTTAATTTACGATCCGCATTATATAAGCGCTTTAATTTAAACAAAGAGGTAATGTAGTACGTCCGCCCAAACTACTGTTTGCTTTGATTTATACAGGGCGGGCGGGCGGCGCTGGAAATTTTAAACGTCACGCATTTATGATGAATACTCGCAATTTTCTCGCGGCACCACCGGCGCGATAGCCGCGCTCCCTGACACCGCCGCGCTTTATATATCGCGGCAGATACGCGGAACGAAATTTGAAATGTGTGCGGCTTGGTGATTGTAGGTGCCATTCTAAAAAAAATATTTTCGACCCCATTTAATGACCTACAATTAAATTCCTTAGCGAATCGCCGGTTACATGAACGATAATGTTATACGCTCGTATAATTCCTGTCATATTAGCCATGTAGATGTATCGTGTCGTTCTTAGTGAACGTTAACAATGTGATAATAATTTAAATCATTATCGACTGCTTGCAGTATATCACGGTAAGATCGGTTTAACCTCTCACTGGCGCTTTGTGAATCCTGGCAGCGAGAAGAAACTTCTCAATTCACCCCCGTGGATTAGTCAAGTGTGCGATGTAGGCTCGGTGTTCGCCGGCGTCGCCGCCGCCGTCGGGCGCACGGCACGCGAGCGCGTCGCGCCCCGCCCAGCGCCGGGCCGCTAATCGCGTCGTCATCGCGAGCAGGCTAGGCGCGTGTCGCTCCGCTACACTGCTGCCATAAATCAGTCGACACCCGGTGATGGATGACACGTTCTGCGCGCTACGTAAAAAAAAAATTGTACACTACATGTATCTTATATAGTAGCATTCTATTCTGTTCCGCGCCAAATGGAGACGGGCAACGAGAAGTCCCTTTCGCTGAGGCAATTTCGCACGGATAATATTGAATGAATTGTACGGGAAGGCTGCCGCTCTCATTAAGGTGCTAAAAAGTTGAAACAACTGACAACAAAGAAGAAATAATTCTCCCCTGAGTGTGATAGTGAACGGGGCCCGTGACGAGCGGAGGCTGGGATCGAAGCGAGATGCCCTCCCGGCGCCGCGCGGCCGTCCGCCGCTAACTTTTATTATTTTTGTAGCGCTTGCGCTGTTTTTATTATCGCAAATGGGTTCTGTTGCTCGTCTTCTTTGAATACCTACTCGGGTTATTGTTTAAGACTGCGCTAAATTGTAACGAACCTTCAGCCTATTTTAATCTTGTCGTCGATATCTACCTAATATCTTTAAAAAAATCTTTATGATATGATTGGTATACAAATGAGTCAAAAAATGTAAACAGATACTTGTTAAAAATTACCTTTAATTGTTTGATGACTTAGCGATAAATAGTGGATTGAAAATTTTTAAACTGTTTATTATTCTCCCAAAGTATTTCTTCCCGAGCTCTGGCTGGAAGCGTTCTTTGGCGCGACGCGGTAGCGGACTACAAGAGCGGTTCGCGCAGTTAAGCAAGCGCGTGCCCGGTCGGCATAAAATAAATTAAGAAATACATTAATGATGTCGTCGTTAATTCATTAATAATCTACGAAAAAAGCATTCCGAACTAGTATTAAAAATCATAACAAGTTAATCAAAATGAAATTAGCAAGATGTTATTGTTAATTTGTTTTTACACTTTTAAAATAGATATACATAGGTATATATATTTAACTACATGAAATAGGTTTACTTGCTGACCGTTTCTATTGTGTCTTTGGCATCGTACCCAATTCTATGGACGCGGGATACACTGTCTCCAGTGTGCGGGCCGGCGGCGGGCACCGGCCGGCGTATTGAAAATGCACACCCGCTCGTTAGGCGCGCGCGGCGGCTGCGGTTGGCGCGTGACGTCACGTCCGCCGCGCCCGCCCGCCCTCATTAGCATACATTATATCCGCTACCCTGACCAGCGCCGCTTGCGGCCTTCTGCTATATTTTCAGTGGTACACCGTGTTGAGGCCAGCCGCCGCGGCATAAGTTTCTTTATAACACGTATAAACATGCTGAAATGATATATGTATCCTTAGTTGTTGTTATTAGGCTCAGTGTTCAAGGCATTTGTACCGGTCGATGATGAGAATGTGGGGTAGGCATATAATTCTTATAAATTTTAAAATGATCTAATAATAATGACGTCTAGTGCGCTGTTGTATGCTTATAATAGAATAGATAGTCAAACGCGCTATAAGGATATATTCTCATAGTAAGGATATATTCTCATTGATTTACGCGCCCTCCGCGCGCTGCCGTGAGCGATGCGCCTAAAGTCGGCGCCCTTAAAGCCCCACTTTTACCATTATGACATTCCGTTTGCAAGTCTCATTAATGATATCCCAAACAACAATACGATGATCAGTCGTTCGCTTGCTCCGGTGCTTTTTAAATAACTTAACAAACATAACATCACGCCTGTATTTCCCGAAGGGGCAGACAGAAAACCGTACTGCGCCTCTACGATTCACCAGCTATCTTATACGTCTCACTATAGAATAGGGACTTTATTATCATTAACACCAATTACAAGTCAGAAAAATCTAATAACACACGGCTCGGAGATCGAACACGGACCTGTCGGTCAGCAGTGGTCGCACTCGCAACCACTGCACGCACGAGACAATCAATATATTTTATAATTAGATTATATCCGAACTGGACGCGGGTGGGCAATTTTTCGAGTCGTCGTTAATGTTTGATAAGCCGCCGGTGATCGCGTCGCGAGCCGTCGCCACGCGGACATCGCCGGGCCGCCGGTCACCGGGCGATGCTAATATTTGCATGTCGCGATTGATGCGCACCAATCAATACTGCAAATAATGGGAATTGTCATATAACATGTACAAATATGACTTGCGCGGCTCGCTCGTTGTCAACGACATTAATTGTTTCGATAGATCGACGGTAAATTTTAAATAATGTCCATTGCGTTGTATTTGTTTTGGATGCTTTTGTGTGCACGATTAAAGTACTTGTATGTTTCGGCATTTATTAAGTGTTCAACTAAGTGGACTGCAAGAGTACATTGATAAGGACGCGTATTTCAATTTAAAGATATTCAAAGCGTCTAGAATCTTTTGTCTTTCAGCCGTTTTATAGGTCAGATCGAATGCACCGAGAGAAATCTTATTAAAAGATAAGCGTACAAGTTTTAATACGATTTAACTAAATGTTTTTGATAAACTCAATATAATTAATAAATAAAACTGACTCGTTCGTAGAGCGGTTGCAAGTGCGACGGCTGATCGACAGGTCCTGGATTCAGTCACGGATCAGATACTGCTGATTTTTTTATTTGATATTTCTAGTAAAATGGCTAGGATTCTTTATTTGTACCTGTTATATGGCAATACCTCATATTCTATATTGAAAAGTCAACGTAACAGGTGGAATGTGGAAATGTACCACACTCTCCTGCCTGCCTCTTCGGGGATTACAGTAGTGATGTTACGTTACGCTTATGTTATGTTACGTATATATCAACATTTAAAGGATTACCCACGAGTCCTAAAGATCAGTGATAGATGTCTCTGCTGAGACCAAAAAGTATTTGGAATGTAGAAAAAAATTCCTAGCTTGGAATATGAGTGATCTCAGAAAGATATTCGTTTGAGCTAATGAGTCTCCTAACACAAATTTCGCCTATACAGTTCACACATTGTCCGTAACAATAGAAGCGCATTACGTGCGTGAGCGGTTTAATTTCCGTCTGGCTAGTGCGCAGCGGGCCTCTGGACGCAGCTACACTGTGCGTAGGCGGCCACGGACGCGCAGATCCCGCGCCGTACGTACATTTGTGCTCCCGGCGAGCCAATTACTCTATATTTTAAATTTAATTAAAAACATGTTGTCTACATTGTCTTGAAACAAGTCCTGTGTAAGTTGAAAATTATAGCAGATGTGAAGTGACTTTTTCTCTCTCCTGCACGCGTCTTTTATTAATTCATTGTTGTGTTGTTAAATTATGAAAATACGAGTGTAATATGTTGTGTCCGTGAAGAATTTAAATTGTTACAGAAAAGAAGGTGCACTTCACATCTAGAGAACATGTCAGACGTTACAAGTTGCTCTAAGATTTGTGAGCACGTTTTACGCGATGTAATCATTTCTCGTTAAAAAAAATGATTAATCTGTTTGTTAAAATCACAAATTGGTTTAGAAAACGCGTGCGTGATCAATTTAAACGCTGATGCCGCCGGAGTGGGGGGCTGAACTGATAATCATTAACGTATGACTACTTCGTATATAACAATGATATGAACGTAAGAATTAATCTTATGTACAAAATGGTCTAATTATTCTTATCTAAAACAATCTTAACCAAAGTGTATTAATACATTCCTCTCGTACTGCCGTCAATAAAGCGGGTCGTCCGTTTGTATGTAAATAGGTACAAGTAATGTATGAAGTCGCGGCTATCGGTGCCGGGATGCGTACACTAACGCGGCAGCGCGGACGTGCCCGCGATCAAAACATTCGCATTACAGTCGGCCCCGCACTCCCCCCCCCTCCCCTCCTCGCCCCCTGCCCCCATTACGGCGAAGGTAAGACGCGCGTCACGCGCGTGAACAGTTTAATTTCCGGAATTACAAAACGTATCTGAATTATATGCGTTTCTGAATATAATCTACTAACATGGATTATATTATTAACGCAATATAACGCCTCTAATCCCCGAAGTGGCGGTCAGAGGAGTGTAATATACTCCCACGTTTCACCAGTTACGTTTACTTTAAGTTATAAAAAAGGTGGTGAGCTTATTGCCATACCATCGGGCACATTTCCAAACTCCGAGCCACTAATAGGAAACATAAATTGGAAAAATCCATTAGGTAGCGGCTGAACCCAGACACTGTCGGATTTTTACACATTTCCCGAGTTACGTTTTTACAAGATTCCCGATCAACACTCACATTTTCAGCCAACACGATCTACGAGACAGTCAAACATAATTATATAATTGTCGATCGTTACTCGTTCAGGATCTCTTTTTATTCCGTATTGAAGTATTCGTTAACTACTAGTATATTTCAGTACGTAACATCAGATGTGTGGTTCATCGAAAGTTTATTACATTTTAGTTTCTTTTACCTCATCAATTTGTAGGGTCACGTTTGTCGTTGATTATGTAGGTATCAGAGATGTGGCGAATGTCACTTTTTGAACATTCGCGAATGCGGAGGCGAATATTCAGTTTTTGATAGAAAATTTCATACGAAAATTTTATTTTTGTTTGTTTTCATTGCATTATATTATTTTTGTGTTAATATTCTAATGAAAATTTGATTATTAAGCTTCATTACTCAAAGTAAATAAATAAATTATACCAAATGATAAATTGAAAATCGATAATGTGATCCTTTATTGCATTATAAAACATAAGAAATACATAAATAGATTTAAATCTTATGATTTTTTTTTATGATATTCATACTAGCAAAACATTCGCAAAAATTTTGCGCATGCCAATATGTAAAAATATGCGAATATTCGCGAATGCGAATATTCGCGAATGCGAATGCGTATATTCGTTACATCTTTAATAGGTATGTACTGTTGCCGCGGCAGTTTTAAACACCCACACGTAATCCAGAACTGTATGGAAAATCCCTTGCGGCTGCCGCGACAGTCTTTACTAAATCTTGTCTACAAATTATTCTCCGTACGCCAGGAGACACGACGCGCGATAGATAATTATTCACGAAACAGAAGGAGTGTTTCACAGTGGTTGCCGTGTTGAGTATGAACATTGAATATTTTGAAGTAGCGTCTACATTGACAATTTAATTAATACAGAACTACATACATACTCGTATCTGCGCCGTATTCTGAATACTGTTGAAGATTATATAGAATACTTGGATATACGATATTAATACGAAATAAATATTCAAAGTACAATACGTAACGACCGTAATATCACGCCCGTTGTCCCCGAGAAGGAAGGCAGAGGAATCTGGTATACGATCATATTTCATCGGTAACATTTACGTCCCAGTGTGGTATATAGGAACTCCCTGTTTTCATAAACCGAGCATAAACCTAGACTCCGAGCCACTACTAGAAATGTCTATTGGTAAATGTAAGTTATAAAATAGAACACTGCTTTACACGGGATTAGAACCTAGAACCTCGCAATCAGCGTGGAATCAAAATTTCGCAAGGAACCATTATTAAAGCATTAAACGATATTGCTCTGTAGTTAGACAAATAATAAAAGTAAGGAGAAGATAATTATCATTAGCGCTTCTATATTTTCGCTACTGGATACTTGTCTCCTCAAAGAGTGAAAAGAGTGAAGATCCAATCTGGCCATCCTGGCTACATCTTCGTCATCCGAAATCCGATATTATGGTATCGAACATATGTAATTGCAACAATATAGTACGATAGTGTATGGTGCTTTAGAACAGTTATATTATTAAGCGGAGTATGATGCATAGACCGCACTAGACCTTCAAAATGTACTTTGCCGTCCGTCGACATCAGCTACTAATCTTGCGCAGTGTAGCAGTGACTACTAGTATCAAACGATCTTATTAATATTAGTTCTTCATAAGACATTTAGTGTTGATAATAAGACCTTTACTACGTGTCCATAAGACCAGTATGGAACAAGGTAAAGTTATTTGTTTAGTATCCGTCCTATCCGTAGCCGGTCCCATATTGTCGAATATTAAAACATCTTGTCTCTGGTATAATTAGTTAATACAAACCAAAACCCAAATAAGTAGAGTCATAAATGTAGCAGTGGTATAAACTATACACGTTCCAACAAAATTTATACACACGTATAGTGTAATCAAGATTCCGATATGAACGACTTATAAAATACGAGCGCCGCCTTATTACCGTCGGGACGTGATTGCGATCGGTACAATATCGTAAATATTTTTTCACAAGCACCGCGAACCGGACGCCGGACCGACCGCGCGCACGAAGCGACGCGATCGAAGCGACACGTCGGCGGCGGCGCGCCGTCCATATCGCCGCGTCCCAGGGTCCGCGTGGCGGCCGCCCCGGCGCGCACGGCCGCGGCGCGCCGGGGCGTCGCGTCAGCTCCGCTGCGTCGGCCGCCCTGTTCTGTTACTCGTGTCGTCGACGCGAGGGCACGTGGAAACGGCGTCGTTAAAATACAACTACAGTCACACTCGGAGCGCGCGTTCACGTTTTGCTGTGATATAGACGGCGGGGTTATAGCCACACACCGGACAAAGATTGCATTTTTTAAAATACATTATTATTTTTTTAAATACATTTTTAAAAGTACATTGTATGAATATTTTCAATACAAATTCATTTCTCAATATAGCAATTTTCAACATTAACGTAGCCCCCTCTTAAACCGAACGACATACGCGTATTACAACCCCACAGATATTTAAAAACACTCGAACGCAAATAATTTATGTAAACAATGAAAAATAACACAAGTTACAGTTGGCGAATTTTTACAAAGGGTGTAAAGTAACGTAACTCACTTGGTGCGCCCGCGGTGAACTTTTATGATGAATATATTTTTACATTCACCGCCGCCACCTGCGCCGCGCGTTGCCAACTTTCTAACCGAACAATGTATGAGTCGCGTCCGACTCCATGAAACATACTCGCCTGTTAAAAACCTTTCACACTGTTAAAGAGTGATATTTAAAGAGTGATAATTACGTTATTCTATTAATTTAAAGGCTAGCCTAATGACTAGATGTAGTTATATATTTTGCTATAGGTATATATATTGCTTTTAGGAACTGGTACGCATGTATGAAGAAAGTGACGAATGCAGAAAAATCACATTAGTTCTGTAATAATAGAGATATTCGGTTCTGCTAACCACATAAATGCTCTGTAGTGGTGTTATAATAATGACAATGTGAAATAATTCAACAAACTTATGTCCCTGAACAGTTTTCGATTTCTTCTTAGCTTCGAATGTACGTATACGACACAAGCGAAATCTCCATAAGCTGATACTGCGTGCGAGATAAAGAGACGTAGAGTGGTTCCAGCGCGTCGCTATTGCGTTACGTATTCGATTGACTCACGTGCACACCGCGCTGCCACCTCGGGCGCCCGCCGCTGCCCTGCGGCGCGCGTCACAAGCCATTACGTGTTGTGTGCGTGACGGCCGCGCGGCGCTCCCGAGGCGCCTGCGACTACGCTGCCGCGGTAACGTAGCCGGGCAAGAGCTGTACAATGTTGACTGTGCGACTGCTGTAATATACCGTGCCGCGTTCTTATTTATCTATTCGAATACGTTTATCGCCGAGAGGCTGTTGGCATTGGGCATTGTGTTAGTGAAGCGAAATTGTTTAACATGAAGCCTCGAAATATCGTAGTCGAGTCTCGTGTAGAGAGCTGTTTGATGTTTTTGGAAGATCGAAAAACGAATAAAAGTACTTCTTTCTATATACATAATTATGGATGTCTTTAACCTGTCTCAGTCTTGTGCAGGATTTAGGCCTTCTATCCCGAAACTATTGCGTGGTCCTACATTTGTATATTTATACATGCGAACAGACATAATAAGCTTTCTCTATATAGAAAACCACTAACCACATCAGCAACAACCAAAACCTTAGTGAGAAGTTACTAGTACTCTTAAGCCTACCGAAATATTTCTAGACAGTTATTACGTCCAATTTACATATTTTAAACGATTAATGTTCCTTTCAGATACATACTAAGTTACAACTCAACAATAGCATAATAAATATTATATTTGGCCTCAAGCAAAAGCTGGATGCGGCAAGTCGGGGACCGCGCAAGATGAACAGTGATATTATTGTAGATTACAATTCAGCCTTCCACGCACGAGTTCATTTCCTAATTCTCTTACTTTATAAAATTGTCAATTGGGTAGAGACAAGCTTTTGATGATGTTTAAACGTCATTTGTCTACGACATCATTCAGACCGAAAAAATAAAGATAAAGTGTCGGTGCTGAGTGCTGTCAATAAGTGCTATACTCAAAGAACAACTTGCGAAGCGACTCCCGCTACACACAGCCACCTGCCGAACGATCTATCAACGTAACGTTTAAACTATTTAGTGTCGTAACCTGACGGCCGGTTGCCACTTAAACGTGTGATTGATCGCGTTGCTCGGTACGGTTGTGTGACCGCGCCACCGCTTGCGTACTCTGTGTGTAACTCTACGTCTGTGGTCTTCGAGGAAGTAGGCAGAGGTGTGAGGTACGCTGCCACGTTCCACCGGTTACGTTTTGGTCCCACTATGGAATAGGCGGTGACTCTATTGTCATACACTGGGCACATGTTCTGACTCTTATAGACACTGCTCTACTTACTGTTATATAATCTTACGATACACGCTTATGATATAAAAACTTGATACATCATATGATACACGCTTATATTTTGCTCCGTGGTTAGACAGTAAAGTATAGTACATTCACAGGTTTCACAACACTCACCGATTACGTCCTACGATGGAACAGATGGTCAGCGCATTGAAGTACAATGGACATACATTCAGAATCGAAGCTACGTGAAAAAACAGAGGGCACTCGGGCCGGCGATCCTAATCAGCGCGTCTTCATCAGCAATACGAGTAGCGCTTGCAACCGCAACCGGAGCGCGGCAGCTTATGATAGAATTGTTTTGTGTTACGATTACTGCGCGTATCACTTGGAACACTGGACACGAAAGAACGTTCACATCTTGTGTTCGACTCGCGTAGAGCGATATTAATGGACTCGCGCGTGATTGATAGAGTATAGATATTTTCTTTTGTAGAGCAATAAAAAAGACCAAGTAGCAGGTTTTTTTGACACTTGCACGTGTAGGTTTTTCTTGTATAACCGTTGAGGTTCGTTCTTTGTATGATTTTATTTATTTTTCTGTCGTGTAACATTATAGTATAATATATCTTTATGTATTTTCGTTTTCATCTCGAACTCCTGTCTAAGCTAACGAGCTTGGGTCAATAGTCAGTTCAACGTTATTCGATTTATATCCGCCGTTTTACTGACTCTGATGAAAACGAACAAACAAACCGGTGCCGTATTTATTTCGTTAGACACATTTTAGTATTTATTCCGTTACGACGCAAATCAGAAGTGGGTGTGTTTTTGTGGTGTGGTACGACTGTGTTTTTTTCATCCAAACCACTGCGCTACGGGGCTACGACTAATAAAACCTACTACTGTTATGTTTGATCATAGCGGGAAAATAATATTTTTAGCTTTTTTTATATGTAATTATGACTATCATTCGTTGTAAAGTCCTTAATTTAAAAGCGTTTTGAGAAATCATAAGAAGATATTTAGATTTATTTATATTCATTTTTGATAAAGGATACAATAAATAACCAGAAAGTTATTTGCTGCTTCTATTTTCATGTTAATTGTAAGAAACTTCTGTACCTAAATTTAAAATCACGCCTGTTATCCCCTGAAAGGGAGGCAGAGTGTAGTATACTCCTACGTTTCACCAGTTACGTTTATGTTCCACCACCACCATGGAATAGGCGGTGAACCTATTGTCATACACCGGGCACACATCTAGACTCAGAAGTAGAAAATGTACATTAGAAATTTTCTGTAGTGCTCGACCCGCGAATTAAATCACAGACTGCGTGTCGCGTTTACAACCTACACGACCCACGATATTTAAAAACGATATGATATAAAAGTTTTTAATCAATAATGCTCTCCCTGTAGGTACAGCCTTATATTTATGAACATTTGATCACTCTATTAAAAACGTTTTATATAAAAGTTTGATCACTTTGTATGGAACCTTTTGTGCGAATGTTTGATCACTGTGTACGACATTCTGTATAAAAATTTTTGATAACTTCATTTGAAACCCTATATATAAATGCTCGATCACTGAAACTATAATGAAAAATGCGTTTTTGTTTTTTACTATATTGAAAGTATCGTAATGATTTATTCATATCTAACTGCACGGCGAGCTCTTGTTACGTCGATTCAGCTAGAAACAATTTAATTTGGCTCATGGTCCTTTCAGATCGTATGTAACAATGAGTTTAATCCTATTAAAGCGAACACACATTGTGCCAGAATTGTAGCGCGGTGGCTTTGGTCTGTCGCCGGTCCGCACGGCTCACTGCGCCCACAGACCGGAACCGGACCTTAAACAGAATTAAACATGGTTTAATTTCCCCGTCGGAGCGTCGTTGAAAAAGCTCCGCCTAGTTGAAACGCAGCCGTGCCGGCTGGAAATAAAATAACGCCGGCGAGCGATGCGGGCGTCGGACGAAGCGATTATGCAGTCGAGAATAATGGCCGCCGGTCCGGCCGCATGCACGTTTTTGTTTGTGGTCTGTGACGCGATTTATACGTGAATTTGTACCATCGCTGAAGTGAGCACTATTCGCAATAATCGCCTCGGAACGAAATTCCCCAGCGCGCGTATCTTTTGTTCCGGTTCGCGTTTCGCGCTGCGCGTCGCAACTTGAAGTGTGTGCGACCGTGTGGTTGCATGTTGTATTGTGCACGAGTGGCGCCGCGTCCCGGGGAACTTTGCAAAAATAAAAATGTCACCAAACCTCCCGTGCGCATTCGCTTTGAATTATATAAGCTGTTTCGTTTGTTTTCAGTTTTTGTTGATCGTAATTAAAAACTTTTTCAATATTTAATGTTTTGTAATTTGTAATTATTTATGACCAATAATAATGTTTTAAATTTCGTTTGGTAATAATTAAATCAATGTAAAATTATATGTTTGATGTATAATTTATAGTTTCATAACGCGTGAGAATAGCCAGTTTAGTTAATTTTGACATTTTCTCGCCTATTTAGGTATGACGTGTAAGATTTGTTAATAGAATTATCTTTGTTAACACATGTAATTATGCAAATAAATTAATATCATTATTAAAATTTGATTGTTACCTGTATCATTAAAAGTATTTTTACTAATATAATGGAAAAAAATCTAACACAAAATTTTAGCATTATAAAAATATTAAATGTCAAACAAAAATATTTAACATCAAATACTTACATGGAAATTCTTACATTCCGCGCGCGCCGTCGCCTCTGCGCTCGTCATGTACTGCAAACGACGAGCTCCATGGACGGAATAAGTGGATGCGTTTGTTTCATATTACGTCCGCGATCTGGTATCCTTGCTCGTGTACGCATTATTGTGTGAATCAACCGACTGAAATATCGTTGCCGGGTACGCTACTCGTTCTACAGCTTTTCACTCTGTGGACCTATTTGAGGGTGATTAAGTTCACAATTATCTTTCAATGTATTGAAAGGTAATTGTGAATTCTTAAGCCACTTCAAGGCTACCTATAACATTAAAAGATGACATGCTTAAGAATATCAATATATTATTTTGTAATTAGAGATTAAAATGAACTTTTGATGGTACGATGTATGATGACATGGGATGTCTTAAAAGATGTCTTGAAGGCCATTCAAAGATTTCCTTTTTCGTAAACGTGATATGGGAAAGATATGTGGTCATTTCTAATAATTTACACTTTAGAACTACAAAATTATTTTTAATAAACACATTGTAAGTGTTGAAAAAGATAAGTGTTTCAATTATTTTTTTTTAAATGTCATTTTTCATTGAGTATTTCGTACGTCTACTGAATGCACGTGAGTAGACTGTATACCTATCGTTTAATATCCCCGTTGGCAGCAGACGGGTTCAGCTAGTGATCTAACCCTTTTCCAAATTCGAAACTCCGTATCAAATAGTATTACATTTATTTCATATATAAATGTATTTTAAAAAAAGTTGTACTTAATAATGGTTGACATTTTCATATCACCAAAACTCGTATTTCGTATTAATATAATGCTCATGTGTTAAACAATAGTTAGAAAAACCATTTTATAATAGTTTCATTACTTTGGACATGTTCCACAGAACAACAGCCCATGGGTGAATAAGAATTTAAATATTATGAAATATATGCCCTATTACGATTTTCGAAGCAAAAGTTGCAGACGCGGTGTGAGCCGCAGGGGAGAAGCTAGTACAGAATAAACTAATAGCTGGGGTTGAAGTTAGCACAATATATTATCAGATGAAGCATGTCTATGTGTTTTATTTATACACATATACATATACACAAAATTTAAATCTATTTACTTTACACATAAAGGTAGTGAAAATGTACCACTTATATAGCCTAGTTATTTTCCTCTGACTGCTACTGGTTAGTTTATTGTTATAATAATATAATATTTTCGTATATATTTATATTGTTTACAAAATATTCTATATTATGTTATATGAAATAATTTACGAATCATAGATAAAAGAATCCCATATTCTTCTTGCCTGTGGACCATCTCTGGTGAACATCTAAGATTCGGAGAGGAATAGCGCCATATGTATCTGAGTCACGTTTTTAAAAATCGAACACATGGACACGATTCGAATTTAGATAAGTGGAGGACAGCCGCTTTCTGAGTAAAGTGAACCTTCGTTAAAATACCCAAAAAATACAGATACATTTGAAAATATATATATATATGGACTTGTAGAGAAAATGAAAAATGAAGATGACATCTCTATACTCCCGCGGTACGATCAGGGG
>DWEI01000181.1:0-25936 GCA_018245875.1 Mysoria ambigua | reverse complement strand
TGAATACATTTGCATGAATTAATGAATACATTTGCATAAATTAATGAATACATTTGCATAAATTAATGAATACATTTTCATGAATTAATGAATACATTTGCATGAATTAATGAATACATTTGCATAAATTAATGAATACATTTGCATAAATTAATGAATACATTTGCATAAATTAATACGCATTGCCTCTTAACATTTTAATGGCAACTTAAATATGACATTAGTTCCTCGTAGGTACAGTGCGCTTCTCTATTTATACAAGGTAGCGTAGCGACTTCTAGAAGCTTCGATTCTGAACATTCCGTGAAACATCGAGCGCTCTCGCTGGGGTCGGCTTTAGCGCTTCGTTTATACAGGCAGCGGCGCCGGCGGGGGGCGGCGGCGGGGCGCGGGGGCTGTCCGGGCGTGCGCCCCCCAGCCGGCGGGAGCGCTGCAGGCACGAAACAAAAGTTGAACCTGTACAAATGTATATATCGCGTATTATGTAAAAGCTTACGTTATTTAACTGGCAATTATTATTATTTTTGTTACATAATATAGAGCGATATTATTGATTATTTTTAGTTTCTTTTTTGTTGATTTATAAATAGTACAAATGTATCTGTAAGGCGGATCGGTTCAGAGGTTCCAGCGACCCTGCGCTGCGACCGCGGTGTGTATATTTGAACTAACAATTTAGTAACTGTATTATGTAATAATAAGATGTATGCATTTTGTACAAAAGATCAGATTTAGATATTTTTTAATATAAATGGTATCAGAGTGCGTGTAATTTTAACGTAGCAACGATCGGCTTCTTTTTGTCCCACGACGGACTGTTGTTAGGCGAGATGTGACGCAAATAGTCGACGGCGCGGCACGCGGCGCGCGGCACGCGGCGCGCGGCACGCGGCGCGCGGCACGCGGCGCGCGGCCCGCGGACGTCGGGCGTGTGTTGGTTGTCGCGCCTCCCATACACACGTTTATATATATTCGTAGTTCACTTTCTGTTGGCAGCGTGCGATTGTATCGAGCCGGGGCATGTCGTACTTTACATCTCGTATGACCGACGCAATTATTGTTGTTGTAGACGAAATTTAAAAGTTATAATTTCTTGTGTAACGGTCGTACGTACATTGAATCAGTCCTCCTGCTATTGTTAGCATAATCTTGTAAACAAATCATGTTGTTGCAAGATGTTTATTTCAAATTCTCTCATGTATGGCAGTGTCGCCTTGTTGGCCGCATCGAATACCACGGGGTCAGTGTTGAAACCCTTGGCCTCATGGTCCGCGCCCATTTAGCATATGTTTTATCATACAAAGGTGGAACTAGATGTAATCCTGATAAGCGGGCCATAGACAAACGCTTTTGCAACCTTTGCAGTCTGTGTCAGAGTTTTGTTTATAAAATAGAACTCGATAAAATTTCCCCGTACGCGTTCTCATTGTAACGACAATGACCCGTTGCTTGATTTCTGTTATGAACGACTGAAGCCTCCGAACTCGGCTTGGTGGTCCGCGGTGCTCGCGGCCCCTGTGATATGTTCAGTTCAAACACAGGCCTACGTATTAATCATTATCATGATATTTCGAAAAATCAAAAAGTAAAAATCAATTAAACTTAAGATTATAATATCAAAAGTTAGAATTAAATTAAATTAGCTTTGATATTATTGTTAGCTGAAACCCAGTGCCTAACCTTTGCAGGAACGAATTGAGATTTTGTAATGTGACAGGTGCGCTTTTGGAAGATTATAGATTGGTTCTCATAATATATTTTCTATTAATTAGTAAGGCCGAGGCCAGTAGCACGCCATACGTACATGTGTTTATTTTTCTTTTTGTTTACCGTGCAATATGTGAAAATGTTTTTCGTCCATTTTGTTCTTTTATATATACAATAAATAATTTATTAACGTCGTGAATTGAACAGTATTGCTGGCAGTATTCTGAGATCTTTCGCTTTACGCGTGTGAAATTATATAGAAATATATTTTGTCTTGATTGTTTGTACTTCGTATTTGTGTAAGAAGTGTATTTATGTAATGTTCGTTTAAGTTATTTTCTAGCAGTGCCAATATCGTCCATTGTCATATTTAATTTCATTTTAGAAGCGTTTGTTCGTTTTTCCATGTAAAACCAAAATATAACCAAATTATGTTAAGAATCTCTTGACTTTTAATAGTTAGAATTGCAGCAGTCACAAATTTTTTTTTGACATTTTAATTGAATTGTGTAAATATTTATCGAAGTTCACGGCGCGATTACTTAAAAATATCTAGTCTTGATTTTTTTTATTTAATAATATTATTGTCTGGATAATATTCGAGTGTTAAAGGACGATTGGCGAAACTACTAATGAGGTTATTGTGAATTTACATGTGGGCGTTCCATTAAGTTGTGTGAACTTGACGCATTCCATGTTGTTTGTGGTCCGGTGTAACGATGCTCAGTTAGGGTTTTGTCGAATGTATTGCGAGATGGTTCCGTGTGCCAATGAGTTGGAAGGATGCCTTACATATGTACGTTAAACCGACAAATAAAATTTAGATTAAGCTTTTTACTAAGTCTCATTATTTACGCCCGTTAATTACCCTATCCCTTATCCTCAATTTTTTAAATGAAAAGACGAGCGAACGGCCCGGCACTAATTGAATGGGCCGCTACAGGCCGCAATCATCTGAAACCAATTTCGATTAAGACTATGAAGTCAATGCGATAATTTAGTCTGCATTAAACGTAACTTCACGCCTGTAATCCCCGAAGGGGTAGGCAGAGGAATGCAGAACATTCCCACGATTCACCGGTTACGTTTACGTCCCACTATGTAATAAATAGGTGGTGAGCCTATTGCCATGCATCGGGCACATATCCAGACTCCGAAACACTACTAGAAAATCTAAATTAGAACATTTTTATAGTGTTCGACCCGGGAATCGAACCCGCGACCTCTCGGTCGGCAGTCACATCTGCAACCAACACGACCAACGAGGCAGTCATTTAGACTACATTGTTATTAGATATATTCTTTTAGAAATTTCCTTTCACATTTATTCACTGAATTCTTACTATTAGTACAAAATATCTGCTCTATTTGCAACCCGTAGTCTACAAAAATAAGGTAGTATGGTTTTATAGCCACATGCACATCTTCCCGCCGGGTCCCTTGCGCGGTCGGCAAATATCTCTGTGCCCAATATCTCTATTCTTGTAACCCTTTGTTGCTTTTTCCTTATCATTCTATTCCATCACCTTACTCATCAAAATGCTGCGTCAATTGAATCTTCGGGGAAATCTCTAATTCTTAACTTTCTTTACCGGCCAGTTCATTAATCATTTTTTAAGCATTGGAACAGGATAATTAAAAATAAAACACCAATTATATAAAAGAACAATTTATTCATTTCTTGGGTTGTCTCTAAAATACTATATCATCATATCAGTGCAAATACGTAAAAATATATATACTTATGTGTTCTTAATTCAATATACTTAAATATATTTACATTTATTGAAGCAAATTACATTCTGCAAGGCAGGTTTACCGCTATAGAGTTAGGTAATAATGAATTTTATGTCAAAGTTATCACAATAATGGTCATTACATCATTTTGTTCGTTTCGTTATAGACTGCAGTCTTTTATATGGTACAAGTGAAAAGACAAAATGGGGTATAGAGAGGGTCAAAATACAACAGACTTGATAGCGGAAATTAAAAACCCTGCTTTGACGTTATTTTCATATATACAAAGTATACCATTTTAAACATAATAACGCTACTGAAATATTTTTTCTGTCAGTACATCCGATATATGGATCCATATTTGCCTGTTGTTTTGACTGGCACATACCCTACGCGCTGCAAACCAGCGTGGGGGCTGTCGAGCTGACAGAGTGATCGTAACGAAAAAAACAATTATATATGTTGTAATGATGCAAGTGCCCAACAAACAATACTTCCAACACACATGTTATTGTAATAACCCACTTTTATTTCATCGCAAAACTGTGTCAATTGTAATAATTTAGGTTCATAACCGAAGCTTAAAATTACGCCGAAGTGATTACCAAGTATATCACAAATATTTTAATGTATAACTAATTTACTATTCAAAATTATAAAGTACTATTATTAAATAGTTAAGCCTACGTGACTAGTGGGAATGCTTTAGAAAGGCAATGTTTTATAAGTCTTCGAGAACATTTAATATAAATTATTATCATTATTAATAAACATACTTTTACAGTATATTACATCTAGTCTTACAGACATTATTGAGAGCTTCGCACCTTTTCTATCGAAATAACCGCTCGTTACGACAAAACCAGATGTAACTCATGTAACGGCTTCAAATAACTGGAATATGATGAAGAACTTTACAAGCCTGTGTCGTTTTTTCTCTAAGAAAGTATGCACCAAAGTGTAAAAACCTTGGCCGCGACGACGCTTTAATCTAACAAATATGTATCCTTCCACAATTTCAGCGCACAAGGCGCATGCTGTAGGATGTAATTTTCGGCCGGCCGCGGCGAGCAGACGGCCACGTGGCTTGGTGCCAGAAATATCCGTTTATTGGCAGATTAATCTTCAAATGAAAACGTAATTACTCATGCTACTGTTTATCGCCTAGAGACGATTCAACAACGTGCTTGTATAGTTTTATTGGCAAATATCGTTAATCAACATCCTTAAAACCAACTCACGAGTCACGCCGAATTTTTTTTGACCGACCGATGGCATATATGTCTTCAGCCCAAAATTGGACAGACCTGACGCGTACATGATAAAATATATACATAATAAAATTATCACGATAGTAAGTTTTCCGACAAAATCGCTAAAATACAAACTGAAACAAAATATCCCCCCGTATGAATAGCAGGTATCTACGTGTATAACATTCTCGTATAGTTACGTTTTAATTCCTAAATTTGTTCACATTCATTGTTACAAACATAGGAATTTTTTCCACAATATATAGAAGTACATATAGGATTTATCAACATTGACCACCATATTTATGAATAAAAGATGGTATTAATTTGAGATGCGTCTAAAACGAATTATCAAGTCGTATGTTACTCTCTTACGTACCTACGCTACTTTATGTAAAGTTAGTATATTCTAGTTGCCGCTAGGCCTAATTTTTGTCGGCAAGTCATTAAACGACCTACGACAAGATACGGCTAAACGACGGACTTCAAAGAGACTGGAGACGGAAATTCCGGGGATAATTACTCTCATTGTAACCCTACATCAGTCATGGCAAAATGGGCTTTCCTGTGGTAACGACTGTCTTGTTTTTTTCTTTACTATTTTCTTCTGAGTCCGAAATTATCTAATTCTGTCTTATTTAAAATCGACATCAATAAAAGAGCATAATAACATGGTATTAGGTAGAACTGTGTAACTTAAATATCGACTGTTATACATAGCAAATTTATGTTGAGCAAAATAAAAAACCTTAAGAACAGGTATTTTTAAAATTTGAGACACAAGCTTTATTGCGAACACATTATTATATCTACACACAATATGTTACAATTCCGTGTGTGAGTCACATGTGTGTTAGAACGTGTGACTATTTGCATACCGTTTGTTTGCTCGTGACGCTATGTAGCGTCAGGTGGTCGCCGTTTGTCCCGAGCCCAGCCCCACGGCAACACTTTCAAAGACGTTTTGTAGGCATTATAAAGATCAGAACATCTTTTTATTTCTTTGATAACAACATTGTTTATTTAATGACGCTTCAGTTGGTTATGTGTTAAACAAACAATAAAACATGTTTTTTATCATCCTGCGAAACAACATTCCTGATTAAGAATGATATATTTATCATTCAATGTATTGAAAATTTTTGTACAAACATCGTACCAGAAAGTTCTGCTAGGATATTAAATAAGACTACTAAATACATAATTTGCACATTTCCTGTCTTATGTCATTCAGCAGATGGTGAAAGTTATGTAATATTTTTAATGGTGATGAAATAATATCTGACCTAGGGGACCGCCCACAGCCGTCCTGGCAACAGACCGGCGGACGGATGCGGTCGTAAAGACTTTATATTATCAACAAAAAATAGTAATCGATATAGGACCACGAGATTGAAAACATCGAATCCGCACACAGTATGATGTACCGACGTAAGCAAATAGAGGCTAGGGTCAAAACTCCCAGCACCAGATACGAAATTACGTGTTGTTATTCTTAAGTGGTATGGCGCTATTCAACTACCGTCACCTGTTTAAATGGAACTATTGTATATTGTATGAAGAATTATGCTAAACAACACAATTATTTATAATTTATCGAATTCGAATTGCATTAAGTGTAGATCATCCTTGAACAATATATAGGCTACAGCAGAAAAGGCTATATTTCAACGCGTGGAAAATAAAGGAATCCGGATAATTCTTAAGTAGTCTACCATTTTGCGAAGGTATGTTATACGCAAGCGAATAGGCAATGTCACGTCCTGTTCGACCCTGTGCCGTAACCTCTAGAATATTATCTCCATTCCACCCCAGCTATAACTTTATATTCATGTTTGCGCGGCCGGTAGCCCCAGTAGTTTGAGAGGCAATTCGTCGGCCCATACTTTACTTTATCGGAGTAAACATGTTATGTTCGCATTGTCTAAAATAAAAGAAACTTTATCATGTAGTAGATAAAATAATAACTTAGCATAAACAATAGCATTATGGAATTTTATGCAACATGATTCAGTAACCTGGCTGAAGAACTTTGGATAAAAATCGATTAACTATGCCATATGCCCACATTCCCCACCACACTGGGTATTAGCCGATTAACTTATTGTTGAGCTGAAGTAGGATTTTTTTTATAGAAAGCAAAGCATGCCGCAGAAGAACATTGATCGTTAAATAATATTCAAGTTTAGCAGTAGATGTGTTACATCCACGTTTGCGTTGAGCAAGGAGCTAAGAGGCTATAGCAAAATTACATATTATTATGTCGAAGTCTGCGAAAGAGATTGGACGCACGCGATAATCACAGATGAGAAATCTCGCCTGCGCTTAGAACAACATATCTTGTTAATCTTTGCCTTTACGATTTTAATTACTATATATATAAAGTACAAAGTACTCCAATACACCGGTTATAAAACTAAGTTTGATTTTTCTAAAACTACCGTACATTATTTTTCGCAAACCTTGACGATCACATTCCATTTCCAGTTTATATATTTAATTATTTTAAACAATTTTGAATATAGATATCTAAATTAATGGAATAATTCTCGTGGACAGCAAATAACTGATAAGATTTATAGTCATATGAGTGAAGGTTTCGCTTTTCCAGTCACTATGTTATCCTTCAATATTTCACGTCCATGTTAATCAATATGAATGGGAAGAACGAAAAGCTCCATATGTCTTACGTAAATAACAGTTCGTTAATATTTATTGCCAACATTATTGCCAAATATATTTTAATCATATTTATAATGACAATCCGGAGATTATGTTCCATGTTACAATTATGATTTTAGTTTTCTTTATTCCAAAATCTATTAAAAGAAGCTTTTCGAAATGTCCTATAATGAATTCTATCATTAGGTAGTTCTTTGCAAGGCATGTAAAAATATAATACCACGTGTTTATTTCCCCGAATGGGTAGGCAGAGGAGTTTAGTACGTTCGCTTGATTCATCAATTGATATAAATATTTAGTCTGAGTTTTATTTTAGAATAGGTTTAGTTTTAGTTCTGAATAGAGTCTGACCTACGGTAATATTCCAGCCATATATTTAGATTATCGGACGACTGATCATAATCCTTTGATCAACAGTCACTTTTACAAAAACTCGAGCAACAAAGCAGTCAAGAGCCGAGTATTTAATTCAAAAGAAATCTTGACAATATGATAATCACGTGACAAAATGTGTTAAAATCGTACCAGAATACGCTTATCAAAAAATGCTTAACATTTCCGAAGCATTAAAAAAACATGTCACTGATAGAGACTAATATACTGGTGCTTCAGTTTCCGGTTTGTGAAAACTGTTTACACGCTGTATCTTCTCGCAAATATTTAAATATCTCGCCGCTCAATACGCGTTGTACTTACATATAACAGTACGATATAAAACTGTCTGGTGACGCTTCGTGTTGGGGTGAATGAAATTCGTGGAACGGCTGTGACTCAGGCCATCCCCTTCGTTCGGGAAAGTTCACATTGTATGGATTTTGTGTTAAGTTTAATATATTAGCATCATCATTTCAAAGTCTTCATTGAGTCTAAATTAAATATAAACCCAATTAACGACTTAAACAATACCACTTCCTGATAGCTAACATTTCTCAAAATATTTTAAAATATATATAATAAAATAAATATTCTTAATATATATATATATTATATACACTCAAAGAACTTGCGAAACATTTCATAAACAAAAACAAAATAAAAATCGTATCATCCACAAATTTATCATATTTTAGTATTTAAATAAAATCAATCAATCATGATGCCTTGCTCTGCTGTTAAGAAAAATTGTTAGGTTACCAATCTGATCAGAAGTGATAATATTGTCAATCTTATGACACTATAGTATATATCGAAATTTAAAACGGTTAAGAACGGTTAAGAAGTTTGACATAGGGCGAAAAGAATATTTTGCATTGCACATTAGTTGACACTTAAAAGGTTCTCCGATCACCACTCAACGTTAAGTTGAATTTAATGAAACAATTCGTTAAAGCTTTGTCTAAAATTGTATTTACATATATATTTATTTATCGTTTGTTATTTGTAACAAATGGAGGATTTAAAATCTATATATAGAAAATATCGTCATAAATTAAATGCTAAGAGGTAAAATGTTATTTTCATTTAATCTGATATACAAAATTTTAATTTCTAAGCAGCAATGGCACAAAAGGAAAAGTGGTTCGAAATTATATAAAGATGTAAAAATTTTGTCAACATGAATGCCCTTTACTATAATAATATCATAGCTAAGATGATAAAGAATTTTATAAGTGTTTATTTGATGATTTGATGATTTGAAGTGGTTATTTGATGAGCCTTAAAGTGAACTTTCAGGCTCTCTGAAAACTTGAGTGAAGCCAGTGAGTGCACAGGAAGGAGAACACTTTCACCCACACAAAAAATGTAGAGATAATACTAGAGACATTGGTATATTATCATGATAAGTGATTAATAAAGTCACTTCACAGAGAAAAACGAATTGTATCCCTTGAGAGAAGCTATGCAAGAAATTTTACATAGAAAAGGGTAAAATACAAAAAATAAACAGGTAATATTTAGTAAAGTAATATTTTTGTACGTGAAAATTATAGCCCAGTCTAGTGCGACGCCTAGACCGTCTAGATGTAGCGTCAGCAGTGCAAGAAGCTGTGCTCGGCAATTCCTAACTCATATGCTCAGCATGAGGATTATAGGCTTACCTCCTCAGGGGACACTTTTGCCCAGCTGTGGAGTGCAACAGGCCAATAATGATGATAATACCCTAACAAGTTAATGTTTTCTTAAATCTGTGTTAAACACATTCTCATTATATTTGAAAGATGTATTTGACATTAGATTGTGAGAGAAAACTGCTTAATAAACAAATGATATTAAATACAGTTTCAGCATCTAAAAGTACACAATATTAAGGCAAATTCGTTTAACAGTTTTCTTCATATGTATGCTAATTGTCGGCCTGCATTATTATTAAATAACAGCAAATACTTCCTAGACCGCTTGCGACTATCAGAAAAACGTCGCCCTTACTCGTTAATAAAAAAATTCTGTCGGTTATACTTTGCAACTGACTCTTTGCCATCTGTCGATACTACCGTCTATACTTTCTTATTTTACATTGTTCCTAATATTTATTTTTTAGTTCCTGTAAATAATATGAGATATTCAAATTATTTACGAAAGGCCAGAAATCCACATTGTATAAATATACTGTCTGTTCATTATCACAAAATTAACAATCATCACGCCTGTGATCCCGAAGAGGTAGGCAGAGGGGCGTACTACACACCCAAGTTTCACCAGCTACGTTCACGTCTCACTATGAAACAGGTGATGACTATGTTGCCGTACAGCGGCACATATCCATGCTCCGATCCACCACTAGAAAACTTGACTTGGAAAATCCAAAGTGCCCAACCCGGAATAATCAAAGACATCTCAATTGGCAGTCCTGCTCGCAAACAACACAACCAATGCGGCAGGCAAACGGTAAAATTCAAGTAAATTAAATTACTCAGCAATCATTCCACCCATTTATATACCAATGATTTCCAAACATAGGCACCCTAAGCTTTTTGTGCCTTTCAATCCTAAACTTTAAAAAGTTTTTGATTTTTATTTAAACAAATCGATTATATAGAATATATTCACCTAAGTCGATTCACCTCCAGTGCAAGAAAATGACTTTCTTTATATTTATCTAAAAATAATATTTGATACCTCTCCGATAAATTATTTATTTAAAAAGTCATGAGATAATTACATTTAGATAAGATATGGATGTAACATTATACCCGGGCGTTCACTGCGATAAAACTACAAAATCCCATTTCAAACCATATGATGACATTTTCAACGGTCAATCGTTCCATATCAATCAGAAGGTGAACTAAACAATCTAAGTGCAGGACTTAACTTTCGTCACGCAAAGTACTGAAGCGATCTCATCAGCACACAGCGACGTGTGCACGTGTCCAGTCAACGAAACACCTGGCAAACGAAATACGATGGCGCTTTCTCCGACGCCCGCCGCGCTGTCCACGCCGACCGTTGGCGTGACCCACAGGCAGCAATTAGTATAAACTACCATCATACTACCGTCCAAAAGGAACCGAAAGCTTTTATGCTTGCGAGCAGCGAAGTTTGCTTTAAACGACCTATCAAGATACGAGTCATAATCATCAAAATGTACTGACACTCTGTAGCAGTGACGTGCAATAATTAAAACACGATGAAATCTGACTCGTTGAATAAAACATCGGTGGGTTACAAAAATAATGTTTCAAATGGTTGAGAATGTTTTTTTTATAAATGAACGAACGTACGAGTTGAAAGTCAAATTAGTATAACATTAATCTACTTAGTTAAGTTCGTAATTGAAACGACATGGATTTGAAAAATATTTAAAGAGACGCAGATTAAGACGCAAAGCGGAACTAACCTCGGTGCCTTAATAGGGATGGAAATTCATATTGCAAAGATAAAAATATCTTTCATATATCTGGAAAATAAGGTGATCTCCAAACTGTATGCCAAATTGAGTCATGTCACGTTCGAGTATATAAAAGATTAAAAACAACTTATATAATTAATCAAGTAATTACATATTTGAAATTTGGCACTCCGTGCTCTCTGCCTACCCCGTAAGGGACTCGGCGTGAAGATATGTATGTATGTATGTAAGTAATTACATAGTAATTACATATGTATTAAGATTTTTATTAAATTGTTCAAATACGTATAAATCTGTGCAAATGAGCCAGAAAAAAAACATTCGCCCTCGAGTTCAACGAAGCCTGAAGAACTGTAAAGATTTAACAAGGTCCAATGACTAAACGCCTTTAAAAAAGAGTTCAGTGAACGAGACATAAATATCGTGTAATACGACTCTTTCATACTTATCTATCACCAAACTGCTGAGAGAGACAATCCAGAGAGAATAATAGGAGAGAATCTTGTTTGAAATTGAATGAAACCTGGGCTGGATGGCGGTGACCTAGTTTTGAGTCGCCAACAGCGACATTCATAAGCCCAGCAGACTACCCTCTCATGTTTATATCGCCAGACAATCGCGATCGCAAGACGCCGAGAAACACGACTCGAGAGATAACAGTTGCCTTTCACAGTCGATAGCCAGGCGGCGTACGCCAAACAGTGTGGGTGGGTCTGACGTATTTTGTTCGCGAAATTCGAGGCAAATTGTTGACGAATGAATGAATATGTCAAATTTTGTCTGTATACTTTCTTATAAGTCTATCAGATACGAGATGAAAATATTTCTAATCAATGTTGTCATAGAATGAAACGAAGACTAAAAAATTTTAACACTTTGGAGGCTTTATTAACCAATTATAAAGACTACTTCGTGGAGATTTTACCTAACTTTTCAACTACTGAAGAAATTATCGGTTTAATTTCTTTAAAATCAACACTACGGACGAGTAATCAGGTAAAATGATAAATTACAAATCATGTTCGACATTACGCTGCAAATTTTCTTCAATGTTAGCTAGCAAATATGTGCAACTGGAGAAATTTTTCAGTACGACCTCAAAAATATAATTACAGCGGATACTGATACACCGGGCACGCGTAAACTCATTTGAGAATTAACGAATGAATAAAACAAAATTAACATAAAATGAATTATGCATGACGGTGAGACAAAGATCTTCCTAGCTACGAGTTTACTGTACATTTCATGTATATGGCGCAGTCGCGCGCAAAAAACCGACCGGCCGCCGACGGTCGTTACTGTCGGGTAATTACACCGCATGGCCAGGGCTGGAGACCGTTTGGAATGAGAACACAACAACAGTTATAACGTCTGAACGGCAAATTGAAACTTAGGGAGGAAACATCAAACAAACGCATCATTTTAGAGCCCGTAAAATTCACAAAAATCCAATTCCAAACATTCCACACAGATAAAAAAGGCCAAGATCATTTCAATGTGTGCGTAGTGCAACAATGCGCAACAAACATTTGCCTAACACTAACATTTTAATGTGATATCGCAAACCCTAGCCGGCAGCTCGACACGCCGCGATAAAAACGGTGAACGCCCTGGCTAACGGCGATACAAACTTCGTTCGTTCTCGACGCATTTACATAGCTCGGTGCACTAAACAATTATGTGCCGCAGACGGGGCAACGTGCGAGGGTCGTTCCCTTATGAAATGAAAACGTCTCTCATATTTACGATTTTTTTTTCAACATACTTTGTCTTAAAAACGTGTGAACATTGACGAAATATTGCAGTTTCAAATCAAGGCACCCAAAATGAATAAAAAACAATAGTCCAATCGTTTCTTGAAGATCATATTTTGTAGCCACAAAATAGTTTTTTAAACATTATTTAATGCCTAATAAAAATAACACTCCTCGTGAGATTCATGCGAAATAGTTTATCAATTAAACAAATTAAGTGACAATTTCTTGTAATAAATCAAATCTTTTATGGAATTAATAGTACCCCTAACTATTAGTAATATTCAAATTACTAGTACATCACTAGCAGCACTAGTGTTGTAATCATCACTTGACTACGCTACCGAGAAATGTTGTTGTATGAAATAGAAACTTCTAGAAAACCAGGTGATGAGTTGAGGTAAGAAATGTTTGACTACAATGAAAACATTTTACAGTATAAAATTAAGGGCACGGAAAGTGTTTAATAGAAATATCTGCTTCCCGAATCATGGAAGGTTACGTGAACATTAGCCACTAACGATCACCATCTGTCCTTTCGATTACCACACAAATATTTCAATGACTACATAATTAATCATAAATTTGTAAACTTCAATTGTGATGTTCACAGTAACATTTAAACGAGATATTCCAAATGTGAGACGTATAACATACCTAATAGTATACACTCTGACACAACCCCCTAGCTGTGACTCATTAACATACAAAAGTAACATTAATAATAGCCGTAGTAACTGGTTTTCCGTGCGTTTATCGTAAGGGTTGCACCTGTCGCAACCTGCCACCGGTTGTCAGCATGTTAGACAATTCCCCTAAAGCGGACCGGAGAGAGATATTTCAATTCTTCTTCAAACAAGTTTTCGTTAACCACCTATTTATTGTCATAAATCTTTTTAATCCCTCTATGCAGACAACTGTTAGATCTGATAGTATATTGCAATATTCAGAGATGTCAACATTAGATTTTCGGTTATGTATAAGAAATATTTGTGACTGGCAGGTAAACAATCAATGTATGTGAAGAGATGAAAAAAAAATTATACCGTCGTGTATTTTATTATTTAACACTTCTCGCGCACTAGCCTTAGACGTGAGGCACTTTATAAACAGAGCCAGCAATAGTTTTGAAAATAAGAGTTTATATTATACAAACCTAAACGGTACTTTGCTTATTCATGAAACCATCGTTGGAAGCGACTACTTAAGGTATGAACATAAGGCCAATAAAAAGATAGAACGCACCTTTACATTATAAGGAGTCAACATGAGCAATGTAAAAATTCACTGCAAACATCAGCTGACGCTGAGCCAACTTTTTATACTTCATTTTATTCAAGTCCACTCAAAAAATCTCATCAAGGCCTCTAAGAGCATAAGCAACACTCTCGTTCCAAGCGTAGGTACTCTCAGGCTCGGAGTGTCGTCCACTTACTAAGTTTAATATTCTAGTCCCAACTTAGGTAATCTTATAGCTACTGCACGATATAACATCCTCTAGCATAACCTCGTTTTTTTTTTATCACAACACATCACATCATATTCATTATTGCAACTTTTCACAACATCACTCCCGTTCCAAGATCGTGGCGCAAAATAAAAGGTCGTATTCTGGTCGAATACGTCATGGATTATTTTCATATTTGAGAGCAGTAACATGTTAAAATTACCTGTTTGCCGAGTTACAATACACTACAAGTGTGTGTAAACCGTCCGACTCGAAATAAACATTTTACGATTCATTATCGTCAGCTAATGATTTCTGAGCGCTTGTAATTCTAAAACACGCAAACAAAAGAAACATTTGCTATTGAGCCGAGGCGAAATCCAGAGGAACGTTATAATTGTCAAAAATCAGAAGATATGCTTACTAATGTCATTGAAGGTTTCTAGAAAATAGTTACTAAAGTTTTAAATATTCACATTTAGAGAATAGATTTTGTAATTATTAAGAAATAAAAAATATATATATAAAATTGCGTACCATCACGCCTATAATTTGCAAAGAATTAGGCAGAGTAGTATGCTTCCACGTTCTAACCAGTTACGTTTACGTCCCACTATGAAATAGGTGGTAAGTCTCTTGAACAGTAATATAAAATGAAATTATCTAATACCACAATCCAGATAAATGCACTTCCCAAAGTTTACTAGTACTTGCCAGTAATAGAGAAACAATTCCTACACCATAAACTATATATTTTTTTAATTAATAACACTGATGTCAAGGCGAAATATTTTTCTTTAAACAAGTTCATATATTTTTATGACCCGAATTGTGTTAGGATTAATACAGGCAGAATATTTAATTTCGAATACAATGTATCATATTTTCATATATATTCATTCTTTGTATACATTTATATCAGATAATTTTTTCATTAAATAAAAACTATTCCTCAAAGGATTTCGTGTTACCTATAAAAAAACACTATTTAATGTTCATATATTTTTCATTATACAAAATTCGAAAAGTTATGTTTGTGTCATATTTAACGCCTTTCTTTGAAAGAGAACCTTAAAAAATTTCATCGCACATTCACTCTTTAAAACTTTATCAATACCAATCTTATTACTTACGGCGAAAGTAATGCAATTTATCACGAGAGTGTTGAACCTCATCGCTTCGTATTCAAGTGTGGAGCTGTCTACGCCGCTAAGGACGCGAGGCGAGGGTCGATGAACATAAGTACACGCGAAAATATTTATAGACGGTGCCCTTGAGAAGGACAGATGTATCCCAAAGCGAGACTGACCGTCGGCGGCTGCCAGCCGACCGACCGACCGCACGCACTCATTGTTACGGACTCAAAAATCGATAGAGGCTCACTCAACAAATCACCACTACGGACGCCTAGCCGTTTGGATTAGCGCATTCGCCGCCGACCGCGTATTCGTACGTACCGCGCTTATCTTCATATCGATAGGCTGTACGGCGCGGCGCCGGCGAGCCCCGCGCGTTTTACGCAATAAAACGACACGAAATTGAACAATTTATAGCGCGCCGGCGTATGACACCTACTCCATTCTACAGTCCCTTATAAAAACACACATCGTAACGTCCAATATCACATCGAACAAGACAGCTTCATAAATCGCACACACCTCACCGCAGACGAGACGCGCGCACTCTATATATTGTATACAGACACTTAATTTCAAATTCAGGCACGCAGACAGCGTTGCCTCGTGCTGCAGAAGTATCACCAGTTGTTTCTTTATTCGACCGAGTTACATCATCACTTGGACCACTATGCAGTTAACATTATCTTATCGGCTCCCTACATTATATGGACGCGTAGATAACAGTACTCTCCTAATTAACATTAACATTAATGTACCGCGCGTTTCGGCCACCCACTCGAACGTCGCCGGAGCCTTGCTTACACAGTTTATGAATAATATTAAAATTCATATCGAAACGTCGCGACGGCCTCGAGGCGAGACAAATCAATTTTACAACTAGAAACGTGAGATTACAGAATCTTGAAGGCTTTGACCGTGTATCGCGCAAAAATACTACCACATCGAACGGACTGGTAACGAAAAATAATACAATAATCGGGGACCATACAATCGGGTGACAAACAAATAAAAAAAAAAACATTCCTGCTCCACTACACAACATGCAATATAAGCATTTACACAGCTGCCCTGCCGGCGACAATACACACTATTAAATATTATGTACATGTTAACACTACTGCCACAGATAAACTATACTTATTATGGATTACGTATACTATGTAAGAAAATAAGGAGAGGAGGGGATTGTATATAGAAAAAAAATAAAATAAAGAGAATATACAATACACTCTATTTAAACATGAAATTTATTAAAGATAAAAAAAAAACATACAATGGTCGCTTTACACAAAATAAAATACCTGGAGGGTGTGGGTAGCGCAGGGGGACAGGCAGGCGGGCCCTGCACTCCCGGGCAGATACATAGTGCGACAGGTCCATACATAGTCACATAATATAATACCATATCAAACGATAAAAATTACACATATAGGATACTGTCAAGCCAACAAACTCACAGGTAGTCATGTGGCGCTCTCACCAGTATAAAACTATTTAAATCTTACAAAAATACTTAGATACTAATCTGAAATGCACATAGAGGATCTCGCGTCTCGACTACAAAAATATTCTGAGATTGGAATGAAATCTTTTTAAGCTTTCGGCCTCGGAACCATCACAACGAGACGGCATTTGTAATGTCCGTAAACTCCTAATTACTTCTTTTCTGTGTCTTAAAGCTAACCGATAGAACCTGACCATTGAGTGTGTAGCCGTTGAGAGCCTGAATCGCCATTGCTGCCTCATCATACTCTCTCATGTTAACAAACGCAAACCCTTTATTTTTCTTCGTCTCAGGATCTTTGATCACCTTGATCGAGTCGATGGCACCATAGGGGCCGAAGATCTGCCACAGCGCCAGCTCCTCCGTGTCCTCGCCGATGTTGTATACATACACTGTGGTCTGATGCGGAGCCGCCGGCGCGCCCAGCAGGGGCACGGGGCTCGCGGGCGCACCTATCAACGGCAGCGGAGTGTGATTGGTGGCGGCCATGGGATTAAAACGTTGTTGGCCCTTGTTGATAAACGGTAGAGCTTTACCGGGGGACGGCAGCAGCGGCGGCGGCGAGGCCTGCGGGAAGCCGGGCGCGAAGGCGGCGGGCCGCGCGCCAAACGCCGCGCTCAAGTTGGTACCGTTGAAGGCAGGTGTGCTGCCATTGAACATAGCCGGGCCGCCATTGTACGCCAGCGGCGAGGGCGCCACGTTGTTTCTCTGCACTGGCCGCGGCGGGTTCTTGTTCGTGTTAGGCTTGTTAGCGAACTTCACCACTATAGCGCCCGCGCCCGGTATCGGAGTCTGGCCGTTCATATGTGCTATCGCATCCTCGGCCTGCTGCCGCGTCTCATAACACACGAAGCCGATACCCTGTGAAACTCGACTGTTGGTTATTTGGCCGAACTGACCGAATACGTTGTTGAGTCTCTCCTGCGACATGTCTGGAGGTAAATTGCTAATGTAGAGATTCGACTCTGTGTCAGGCTTGTGACTCATTTTGTTTTCGGGGTTGAGGAGCGCGAACGATACTTTGAGGGTCTTTCCTTGCATAAGCAGGCCGTTGAACGCGACGCGCGCCTTCTCAGCGTCCTCGTGTTTCTCATACTCTACAAACCCGTAGCCGCGGTTGGCAATCAGTTTGCAGCTCTCGATCTTGCCCATCGCCGAGAACAGAGCGTACATCATGTCACGCGTCATCAGCTCAGGGATATAGTTGACCATGAGTTTCGTCGGTGACACATTGGAATTAGCGTCGCCGCCGCCATTCTCTTTCATGTCGTTGTTTATCATTGTTCTTTTATTAAACGAACTACACTACGGAAAACAAAATACTAACGAAACGAACACTGATCGGGCTCGGTTATTTCATTTGGGATATGTAAAACGAACAAAGAACTAACACAAAAAAAT
This sequence comes from Mysoria ambigua, assembly GCA_018245875.1. Lineage (NCBI taxonomy): Eukaryota > Metazoa > Arthropoda > Insecta > Lepidoptera > Hesperiidae > Mysoria > Mysoria ambigua. Next base: position 7,519 of record DWEI01000181.1, on the reverse strand, counting down.
CTAAGCGCACGAAAACGCCAACAGCAACGCCGGTTCACAAGTTCATCATCACTCACACGACACCATACACGAACGAGTTTGTTATTGGAATGTTACCAGGGTAATGCACAACTACTATATAAAATTAGTGAAACCCAAGCAGCAAACATTATATTACTAAAATACGTATTTTAGTAATATATTTTTCTTTGCACGTGTCTTAATTTTACGGTTATTGTATTGTGTCAAGATATATTTTTTATTTCAGTACGTGGCACTTATATTTTTATAACTTTATTGTCTTTGGTATTGTATGATAACAAAAAAAACACATTTTCTGTTATTTATTTATTTACGTACATCTAGGGTTTTGGTTGTAATTTATATAAAAAATTCAGTTCTTATTTCATGTGTTTTTTAACAAAATGAATGTAATTTTCTGTTTACTGGCTGGTTTTATAGGTTAAGCTAATTCAGTTTTAATAGAAAATCTACCGCTATAGTTAAATTCTTTAATAATAGAAATCACTAATCACAATAGTATATTTGGAAATTAAATAATTTTAAAAATTGTTTAGTGATTACAAACTATTATCGAAAGTATTGAATAGGTATGTATATGTAGTTTTTGTTTTAAAGTAAACATATTAATGTCAATCTTGGTACTGTCAATTTGACAATTTCAAACAAAAATATTAATAGCAGTAATTTAAAGAGGTTAATTCAGTTTGGATTATAAAATATTAAATAAAAGTGAAGTAAAAAGGTTTTAAAGTATTTTGTGCTAATTATTATATGTAAAACGTACGCAATGTTCATTACGAATGTGTTATTAAAGAAAGCAAAGAGCAAGTAAGTAATAAATCCTTTTTGGTGTATTGCACGATATAAAAATAAAATATAACCAATGTACCATGTCCAATTAAATGTTCATAAACAAATTTTCATAAACAAACACATCAACTTGGAGATATTTCTGATCAACCAGATCTGACCTATTTGGTCAAGAGCAGTGAGACTTGATCTCACTTGTTAACAATTTGTTCAATGAGTACATGCCATTAGACGTAGTACTGCGCTGGGAGACGCAGTACTTGACCGCATATCTGGTGCCATATATGGAATGATAATGAAGATTGCCGTTGCTATTTAAATTGTAACAGTAATTTATTAATTCTGACATTCATTATTATCATAGCAGCATCAGTGATAATAATGAATCACAACATCACAAGCAGTGATAGGCTAGTGGTTTGAAATTCGACCTTTCACTCCGGGAGTCTCAAAACCTCTTAAAAAATGTGTGTTTTAAGTTTAAATATCACTTACTATTACGGTCAAGGAAAACATCGTGAGGAAACCTATACACCTTGAGTTCAGAAAAAAAAATTGTTCTCTAAGGTGTGTGAAGTCTGCCAACCCGCACTAGGCTAGTGTGGTGGACTACGGCCTTAACCCTCTTTCTAAGAGAAGACCCATGTTCCAGCAACGGACCGATAGAAGGGTTGATATGGATTTTTATCATAAGTAAAGACTGTTACATATTAAACGTAATACTACACCTGTAACCTAAGAAGTCGGCAGAGAAGTGTAGGACACTTCTGTTTCATCAGATATAATTATGTCTCACTATGGAATAGGTGGTGAGCCTATTGTCATACACGGGGCACACCCAGACACCGAGCCACTACTAACAAAACTAAATTGGAAAAAAATTGTATGGAATTAAACCCAGCACTTCCCGATTAGCAGACACATTTGCAACCAACATAACTAACAGTCACATATTGATTGCAATATTGGCATGATCACAACATATTGTATCCTACCTAGGCCAGGTCAATGGTCCTGTCTGCCTAGTGGGAGTTTCATAAAGTGTGAGATAAACATCTGCGATGCTGAAGATGGTTAGCCTTCAAAGTATGAGTAATATGACCCGTATAAAAAATGTACACAAATTTGTTCTTTAGATAAAGCTATACTAGCTATGGGATGAAACAGGCTGATAATAATGTTAATTTATATCTAATGTGATGGACCTGATTTATAATTTAGTACAGGTTACATAAAGAAATTGGTTGCTTATCACAGATCCTTTTATTTTTCAACTAAAGTTGGCAAAACGTAAACTCGCAGACTACATCGTATATAAATGTTATATTTGAACATATTGAGTGGTTTTTTTATTTAAATATGTTTGTTTAGGTCTCTCAAACACAAAGTACAGTGATAATTTTGTGCTCTCATATTAACTATATCAACTTAAAGTTTAAGTAATAACATCTGCGAAAAGAAGTAAAGGAGTGCACTCCCATATATCATCAGTTATTTACATCCCACTATGACATAGGTTCTGAATATATTGCCATACCCAATCTAAATTAGAAAAACCTGATAGTTCCTGACTTGAAATTTGATCCCAAGACCTCCCAATTGCCATTTGCTCTTACAACCACTGTAACCATTGTGGTGGTGCCTGGTGGGCGTCAGGCTACAGGTCTTCTTCCTCGTCGAGTTGATGGCTCATTGAAAGTGTTCAGTCATGGTTATGAAAGGATTAGTCACAATGTCCAGGGTTCGCCGGGAAGTATATGATGGTATCTATTCAGACAAGGTGCCCACTCAGGGAAACTCCTTGCATGCACCCCTGCATACTATGGGTACTGTGACTGTAACAAGATCAGCATATTTGTTTTGCAGAAACATAATGGTGTTGATGGAAAGTGTTGTATCGGGACACAAGTTCAATGCAATTCGTGAAAGATTGGGTGAAAAGTTGGAAATTATTCGTTATGATCCGTACAGTAAGTGCAGATAACATTTGTCAGACCGTTTGATTTAGTAGCTTATAGTACGTCACTGCTGACCTGGCATTCTTAGCTTGGATTCCTGCCCCAAATAAATGTGTATATTTCCTTTTTGATTTTACAAAGAGAGAATACATTGGGGAGCGTTCTAGTATTATGTAACGCAACTTGGGGGCGCGGAGATCTCGTTAAACGTTACGATGCGTTTTATTGCGACTTGGAAATGTCTTGTTCATTTATTATTTCAGCACACAAAGGTATTTTAGGTATTAACTGGTACTTTACTCAACTTGTTTCTGACTTTTAGTTAAAATGGTCCTTTGAGTGTTACATACAGGGTAAAGAAAAATGTTAGGCTGTGTTTCATTGTAAGAATCTTCAAAAATTGCTTTACGTAATATTTGAACACTCCCTTGGGCAGTTTGACTGAGATTATTGTTTCCATTATACTAGTGGACAAGCAGTATTTTTCATATTAAACATAGTTTTTTCTAATGGTAATTGTATCTTGGACATAACTATGATCTTAACTGTCTCATTCGGAAAAAAAATTTGTGGTAGAATTGCTTCATCCACATGAACAATTTTCACTTCCTACCAGTTGTCTTTGACTGGAAAGTTATCTACATAGGTATGTACTATAATAGATTTATCAGTTAGTTGTATATACATGAATCCCCAGACAATATGTCTATGCAAGTCATGGAAAGTTAAATAGACACATATCTTGAGGCAGTCAGATATTTGAAACTTAAATGTTTTATTTGTTGCAGTTCAGCATGAGAGTCTGTATAAAGAAAGAAAGAAGATAAGAAGTATGAAGTAATCATGAATTTATATTATTATTTAAATGATGTTGGCCCTTCTTTGTGCTAGAATGTAATTTATTATGCATATCATGCTGAATGACAATATAATAACCAATGTTGAAAATGGTCTATGAAACTATTTATTGTGTAAAATATCTGGAAGTAATTATCTGCATACTTACATATATACTTGTATAGAATTGTTCAAGTACTTAAATTTAATTGTTTTATAATTATCTTAAGTGATCAGCCTGCCAGGAATTGGGCACTGGGATGAATAAATTTAAAAAATTAATAACATAAAACAAATTTAACTTGTCATTATTCATGCTGATGGAACATTATTTTTATAATGTCTTACTGGGAACTTATAATATTTTTGTTATATTTATATATACACCTGTCACAAATGAAGGGTTGATATAGGGTAGTAAATAATAGAAAAAATCATTTTGAAAATGTCATAATTTAATAATCGTACTTTAAAAACAATAAACGAATCTTTGGAATAAAATGTGTATTATTATTATAACTAGCAAATCATTAAACATTAAGTACTAATATTATGGTATCAAGTTTACTTGATACCTAGATAATAAATATATTTTAGAATAATGCTTTACTCATTCTTATGCTATAATAAATTATACAATTTAAAATACGAGTGCATATTTATACTTTTTCAAAGTGCCTTATTACTTATAACATTAAGTGCTTTTGAAAGAATGTAATTAAGGGTGTATGTAAAAGATTTGGTTCGAATTATCATAACACAACAAAATAGTCTATTATTTTCTTATAATTTGATGACAAATTATTAAGTATTCTATGAGGGCATTTAACTAATGACAGTAGCCCACATACTGATTGTTAAAATTACTGTTTTTTATGAATTTATGTGGAAGCTAGGAACTAATGGCGGCTAGAACAATATATTCTCGACTGGTATATAGGAATGCAAAATAATGTAGTTTGAATATGAATTATTTAGTTTAATACCCTTAGTCCCTTTCAGTATTTTACCCAAATAGGCCAAATGACATGAGAGGTGCATATCATATGTTCGAGAAAACGAAATATTTTTCTTACATCCATACATTAAACATTTACTAAGAATATTTTACAATCAAATTCAGAAAGTGCCCAAAATTTTAACATCGAATATTCCAATAATATTGTTTGTAAATAAATGTTAATAAACACTTACAATTAATTCTCACTATAATTGTTTATATCTATATTTAAAACTAATAAAATAATTTTTATTGTTACATCTATTTTATTCGAGAACCAAAATTAACTTTAGATATCAATAAATAATGATAGATAGGTTAAAATGCTGTTGTGGTTCTGAAATATATTCATAGCATGGGATTAATTGCATAAATAGCTTTTACTATGCTCATTTCAAAATAGACTAACCTACGAATAAAATTGACTAGAAAGTAATTAATGTACTTATACATATGTCTAAAATTAATTAAATTAAGATTCTAGAGGAGAGAACTAATGAGTTTAAATCATTTAATGTTTGCTTACACATGAAATAAAACATGTGTTAAATTGTAAGTAGCAATAAAAAAAAATATCTAATGAATGTAAAATAAAACTGAAATGTTTTGTTGAAATCACATTCTAAGAAAGATTGCATCCTATTTTTTTATTAAATAAAGTGTCAAGACACAATAAAATTAAATAAAGTGTCAAGACACAATAATAATAGTATAATTAGGAACATGATGATTATAATAACATTAAATAAATAATACAGAAGAAAATGGATAGTCGGTGAAGAATTTTTGAATAATATTTTTGTATACAGAATAATTCTTGAAGCAAATGGATTTTTAGTTGGTGCAATGAGTAGGTGCAAAACGGAATAACGTAGCTATAACAATGGAATGATCTAGAAATCATTCAAATATAACTTGTTTAAAAGAAACGAATATAATTTATATATGTGTTATTTTTATAATTTTGAAAATAAAATCCCTTATCAGCATATCTTTTTTTAATTACTATTTGAAAGCAAATTAACTGTTGTAATATCTTGTATGAAAGTCATATCGTTATTCCTCCTGATATAAGTAATGTTTGAAATTTTGTAATATAAGTTAAAAAAAAAGTAAACGACCCACAGCTCGTGTTAGCGACAGCCCCTCCGCGGCCACTCGCAGCTCCCTCTCGCCACTCCTACCTCCCTCGCTCCCCGTCCTCCGGAGCGGCGCAGCCTCCGTCACGGATGCACACAAAACGCGTTACGCTGAGACACCCATAGACACTTGTAAATTGATCCCATAACAGTTCTACGAGGACAAATACAATACGACATTTTGTTATTGACAAAACAATAAGAAGCTATCAAAGTGTCTTAAAAGATCAGTTTCATGTTACTTTCAGTACCGACGAATAGCATTTAGAATAATTCAAATTTTATTTTTATAAAGTGCACCGATTCGATATATATACACTCACATTTCCCAAACAATTATAATGAGATAAACATAGCATAGTAGAACCACAAGTTTACCCGTAACAAGGAATAATATATTAAATTTCTTCCACCATCTAATGATATATTAATATTCATTACATTTACCACATCCAATTATCGACAACATACCATAATCGATAATTTTGAAAGGCCGAAAAAATCACGTTCAAATTTCAGTTCAAAACATGTCATTGTTGAATTTTACTCGTTTCAATAATTCGTTAATATAATTCTATATTCATAATAAATAAGAATTGCATTGTCTATATGTCTACTTACTTAAAATAACGCCAGTTATAATATATTTTTATGATCGTTACCTTCTAAGAGTACTTCCAATATTTACTTAATTATAATGTTATTATAATGATAAAGAATTATGTAAAATGTAAATATAATTTTAAGTAAAATTTGAAAGTGGTTATTTACAACAATACATAGAAATTGTAATAATTATGAAAAGCAATTCCTGTGTATAGGAATATCTTTAGGACTGGAAAATACATACACACTATACTACATTGGAATATATCTTTGAAAATATTACACCGATATTAATACAGATTTATAACATTAATTTGATTGACAATTTAAATATTTGTATAATAAAAATACTGACATTTAAATAAGATTTAATACATATTAATAGATTAATATATTATAATATAATTATTTAAAAAACCTATAGGAAGAAGCAATCGAATGCTTCAACTTCTAAAATGTAATTGCATGTAGGTACTGTGGTGACCTACGTATACCAATTTTAATATATCTTTTAAGATTTTCCACCATAGAATGATTATAATATTTATACGTATATAATTTTATAACTATCACTCTAATTCTCATTAAACACATAAAAAGTCTAAAGAACATTAGTTCGAAAATATAAGTCATAAGTAATTCGTTTTACTTGGAGAAATGTACATATATTAGAATATTATTTGTTTCAGTTCTTTGACGAGGGTACAATTTTAGAAATACCTATTCACTACGCTAAGGATTTTAAAATCCGATAATTTAGTATTCTCGTGTATTGAGACTGAGAGTTGGTTCGATGGACAACCTTATTGAACAGTCGTACCGGCATGTAGAGTGCAGCCCGCACACCGGGGGCCACCGCGGGCGGCGGGCGGCGAGCGCGGCGGGGGGACCGTCGGCTGGAAGACTACTCGCGCACGGACCGCCTGATAGCCGGCTACGAATCGGAACAATGCAACAACTTTCCATTATGAATATTTTAATTAATGTTAATACTAAACAAATAAATTGCTGTTTTATTTTTTTCTACCATATTTAATATCTCCGCCAATGTGAATGTATCTTTAATATTATAATAAATAAAAAAAATAAATTGACTTGTAATACAGCAATTTATTTGTTTAGTATTAACATTAATTAAAATATTCATAATGGAAAGTTGTTGCATT
>DWEI01000180.1:0-25942 GCA_018245875.1 Mysoria ambigua | reverse complement strand
GGGACGTAAACGTAACCGGTGAATCGTGGGAATGTTCTGCATTCCTCTGCCTACCCCTTCGGAGATTACAGGCGTGAAGTTACGTTAGTTACAGAGAAATTCAGCACCATAAAGGTTTTTCCGTGACACAGACACCAAAGAGCACAGGGGAGTTAATGTACGTACTCGTGCAATATATGTATATTAAATATGCTTTTGCTGCCAATTCCAACTGAAATTTAGCAACGGTATTTTTTTCATTTAAACTAATTCAATACCTAAATCTGATAATTGTAAGATAAACGCATTATGTGACGAATGAAAAGGTAACAATTAAAGGCCAATATGTTCACATGACATGCCTATTTTATATAGTTTCTTAAAAATGAACTACATAAAAACAATGTAATGAAATCGACACCGGTTCACTGGCATTTATTATCACGCTGGATATGCGTGGAAGGGCCTGTAGAAATCAGCTCTTCACTAACGGACAACCGCTGGAAGCCATGCGAGACATTAGACGTTGCTCTATTTAACTGAATTAAACATTAAAAAATATCTTCATACCTATATTTCCTGAAGGGTTAGGTAGAAGAATATAGTACACTCCTATGTTACGTACTTTTTTTATATCTTTTTCCTATTGGGGTAGCCAGTTATCCAACATCTACCTTTTAAATTCTACGTCTGACATTATATTATGGGGTGAGCCAAAAATTGACACTACAGGTTACAACTGGGAATTTTAGGTTAGAAAAATCCAACAGTACTCAATACGGAATTCAAACCCAGGAGCTATCGATCAGCAGTAAAATTAAAATAAAATATTAGTCGCGCTTCTATACACTCAAACGATGATACAGTCAATTGAGTTTGAGAAAATAATATTATTACAATGTTAATATTCCGGTTATAATGATTATAATAACCTTGTATTTATTACTGTTAAAAAAACAGTCCCATCGCAGTTAGTCTATTAAAACAATACAAGGGAACACAAGCTCTTTAGCGTAACCGTTATTCGTGATTGAGATAATAATATCTTTTGAACAATGTTTTAGGATCATAGTTTAGTTTAGGAAGATTTGCCAAATAGTCCTATATTAGACCTTCCGTTGTCAAAAATAACGATAAAAATAATTTTACTTACAAATGAAACTTAAAAATGTCTATATCAACGTTAAAAAATATTCTTTTCGGCGTTTTATACTCCCAGCCTCTTTCGTGTTCCCTGCTAGGAAGAAATGTCTGAGGAAAGTGTGTGAGATATCTAATCAGTAAATTATTAATTAACATTTCATTATCTGTGTCATACTTGAGATTTGTGTCATGTTAATACTTAAATGCTAATCTGGTGACATTCTAGTACAAAAATACATTTAAATTGTTAATTATGTTAACTTTGTAAAAGTATTTTAAAACGACAGTAAATATATCAATCTTATTCCCACAGATCCAATAAAACAGATATGGGCACCTCAAGTTGTTAGCCCACCGCACTACTCTTCAGCACCATACGGAAAAATGCGACCGTACGCACCTCCGGAACAGCGACCGGATACAGATATGATTTACCGAAAAATACAGTCAATAAAAACGCCATCTCGACCCGTTCCGCCCAACTTAATGGAAAAAGCCACGCACACGACCTCGAAACCAGCCGTAAACATGCCCGTAAAAACGTCCAGTGCCACCATAACACTTATTATCTCTCTCGCAGTACTCTTCTTGGCAGTAAATATCAGCATATGCGCAATATTATATTTCAAAAAGCGAAAACTCCGTTTACAGGAAGCGACATTTCAAAGCACTCAGCATTCGCGCGCCGAAATCGGTGAAGTGGACGTAATCGGTCAGAAGAGTTCTAAAGAAGACAAAAGCGCTTTACAGTCGTTCAAAAACGGCTGTAGTGTCATTAGGTCTATGAGCCTCAATAAAATGCGCGTGAATAATAAGAAAGCTAAAAAAGAGGTCTGTAAAACTCCGAAATCAGACGATTCGGGCGGTTTCAGAGAACGTTTTCAACTTAGACGACATTTATCAACAAGCACTTTAGATGCGCATACGAAAGTAAGGGATTGGATAGCTAATGAAGTTATGCATAGATGTTCCCCCGGAATTTTAAGGAAATCTAATTCAGATTTAAACGAGAAAACTATGAGTGTAGCGAAACCGTTTACGCGTTCTGAAGAATTGTTACCCGATGTGAAAAAATTTAAAAAAGATTCCCTAAACGTTAATGAAGATTTGAATCCGACAATTCTGTTATCAAAAAAATCTAATCTTAGCAGAAATAAGACGTCAGAAAAAACAACCTCGACATCAGCACTCGGTTCTCATTCCTCAAGGGAAAACTCTCACTCCTTAATTAGCAAACAAACAGATAAGTCAAATGATTCGTTAAGAAGCAAAGGTAATGAAAGTATTAAGTCTAAAAAAGTTTCAGTAGCTATTGATGCTACACCAGCTGCTAGAACTAACTCTATCCTAAATCAAGAACCAATAGAAATATCAAAATCTTTTGAAATGTATGAACCGAAACATTCCAGTGTTGATAATAAATTTCAAAGGTGTAAAAATGAAAGCGATTACAGTAAAGATATTATTGAAGTAAAGACCAATAAACTAGATGAACAGAGGATATTTACTAACGTAGTGACACTATCTTTAGAACGAGACAAACCATTAAGAATATCTCATAAACATTCCGTGTCAGACCCTGTTACAGAGGTAAACTATGATCTTCTAATGAAACAAATGCAGAAAGACGCTGAAATCGCCAACATACTTCCACCTGTTACATTCAGAAATGACGTAAATATGACTTCAAGAGACGACCGAATACAAGTACAACCTTTATCTGTCGAGGAGTCCTTACTTACTATTAAAAAACGGAACTTTCCTAAGGTATTACCAGATTTGCCTAATGCGCAGAAAAGGTTGTCTTTGCAACCGACAGTGTTAAAAACTTTTCGTGGCTATGTCGGAAATATTGAAAGTCAGTTGGATAGGCCAAAAGTCCCCCCACAGCCTCCACCTCGCACTACAACTCTGGAGCGGCGTCTAGCCTACAAAAATTCAAAACCATTATCTTCCTTCGATGTTCCTCATATGAATAAAATATTCGAAAATAAAAACTACGAAAATATTGATAGTCTTTCGTCTTATTGTGAAACAAACAAACCATTGATTAAATCATTTGAGACAACAAGTAGTACTAGCGAAAAGCCTCATATAATTTCTGTAGTACCTGCGAAAGAAAGGGAATACCCAAAGGTCATAATTGCCTCTAGTGATATTTCTAATAAACCAGAAGCAAAGTTACTTATTAAGCCATCACAGAGTCAAGTAGAGATACCTTCAAATGTACCCAGAGTGAGATTACCTCACGACTTTCATTCTCACACAACAGGATCTGTAACGTCTGTTTCATCATATTGTTCCGATGAAGATATTGATAATGAGATTGAAGATGAGTTCCTTGACGATATTACTGAGGATCAACTAATAAAAGAATTAGTTGGTGGAGTTGAATCACCAACTGAAATGGATTTCCTTGATTCAAAAGGCCCTGAAACGATATATGACAAAAAGTTAGAAATTGTACCAGTAAAATTAAATACAGTACGTGTTCAACCTAGAAGTATGGAAGATTACGTATGTGTATCTGACTTACGTTTGCCAGATATAAGTGACGTAGAAAAAACGGCTCAAATCAAGCCGAACTTTGGTTTAAATAAACTCTCGCATAGAAGTGAATGTATACATAGACCGCCAGAAAAGTCAGTTAAAGTTAAACAGAAACGAGCAATGAAGCATTCGCTCCTTAGTAAACATCCGAAGAGTGTTCGGAGTGAAAGTGTAAAAAGCAAAAGTGATTCTAGTAGTTTAGAACATTCTAACTCAGGTTCATCTAATGACACAGAAACTAGTACTGGGACAGTAAAAAAAATGGAAGCAAAATAAATATTGTATGTATGTTTTAATTGAATAAATAATGCTAAAAGGAACGAGTAAAATCACTTCAAATATTATTTAAATTCACAAAAATTGTGAATGCTCAATATATATGATTTTAAAGCATTCCAACAAAGTCCATTAATTTCGAACGCTATTTAAATGATATCTTGATTCAAAACTACTTCACCAATTGTACATTAAAATTTATTATCGCAAATGAAAAGTACAATTTGGATTAAAATCCACAGCGATTAAAATTGTTTCAATAAAATAAAATGGAAAAGCAATTGAAACATAATTGACAACATATTTTGTGGCGCAGAAAGCTTTTAATATTTGAGGTGATTACGTGAAAATGACCAAGCAAATATATTAAACAAAGTGCCTTATGGTTACGAATAGCATTTGAAATATATATAGCATTTTACGAAAAAAAAATTGTATTTCTAATCGAACATTTCTTGTCCCATTTCCAGGTGTGTTAAACAAACACAATTAATCGCGGTCAAAATAATAATTATTCACTGGTAATTAAGTTCTAAATTATTTAATCATAATGTCTCGAGTCGACGAATTGCAGTGTGTTTTATGCATACGATAATGTTAGAAATCAGGTGTGTAAATTAAATAAGAATTGATCTTAATCGATCACTTCACAAATACATTTTATTTTAAATAACGAAATACAAACATGAATGACAAAAGGTACTCAAGAATTAAATATTATCGGCACTTTAGACTAAACAAAAAATAGCAGAGCTTCCGCTCGACTGAATTAAACTACATTTCAATAACAACGGACAACAAGACGTCTTATATAAACGAAAGCACAACAAAGACTGTATCTAACTGAGCCCATCGCTCGTTCCCTTCTATTGGTTTACAACAACTGTTTAAAACACTTGAGCGATGAGTCACAATCATTTCAAAGATAAACAATAAGCGCTACGTCTCTGTCTTCTCTGACCTGCACCAGATGGTGCTGGTCACTATGCGTTTTTCTTTACAATATACTTTCTTTACATATGCAAGTAAACATACAAAATATATATATTTCTGAACTTTATGTTAAGAACTATAACTCACAGCCTCGTTGGTAGTGTTGGTTGAATGCGCAACTGACAATCGCGAGATCCTGGATACAAATACCACTTCGGGCACTGCTGGATATTTCTAATTTAGATTGTCTAGTAAAGATTAAAGTCTAGAAATTTGGCCGGTCTTAGGCTCACCACCAATTCCACAGTGGCACGTGCACCTTACTGGTTTACCGTGGGAGTGCTCTACACTCCTCTGTCTACGTCTTCGGGGATTACAGACGTAATGTTTTGTTTATATTAATTAATTATAACATTATATTACATATTTATAAAAAAGTATAAAATATATAAACTGCAACAATATTTGTTTAACCTTAATAATTACTTATTCACAATATGTTATTATCGATATCAAAATTATTATTTGCGGAAGCTTATATGGTATATAATACAGCTTCATACAGGTTCATACAGCCCATTAAAAACAATTAAATGTACCTGAGATAGATTGTCTATTTTAAAACAGACGCCCCTTCAGTGTGTTCACAAATAATTATGCAAATAAGATATTTACATGACACACATAGACACGTGCGTTTGTCATCGGTCGCTTTAGTAACTGATAATACATTTATTTTAATGACCAGATCTGTTGACCAACTAGTGCATAATATAATCGACCGCGCCACAAAGCAGACGTATTGTTTCATACAAAACGCGCGGTTATCGCCATAGTAACTCAATTGATGTGCTAGTCACTCGAAGTCACTAAGAAGTCTATTTCTTAGTATGAAAGCGAGTCCAAGTGTAAAGTAAAATCGCCACACGTACACAAGTAAAATGTAGCTGTATTTATTTTTCTTGGCACATTGAAAAAGAAATTTTAGTAGCAGGCGTTCGTTTTGAGACTCGTTGATCTTTATAGCCTTAGATGAATTTTATTTACTATGGTTAACCTGTATTATTTATAGAAATGTTACTGATTCTTTCGAAATAATTACATACATTTCCACGCCGGTTTCTCATTGGGGTAGACAGAGAGTAAGGTTCTCCTCTTGCTATGGTATTGACAGACTTCTTTGGCCTCCTCTGCATTCATAGAATTCATCAGAATGATATGCTTATCCATTAAGTTAAAATTTAACGTTTTATGTTTTTGACTGCCTCCTTGGTCGTGTTGGTTGGAAGTGCGATTGCCGATCGAGAGGTCCCGGGTTCGATTCCCGGGTCGAACGCTACACAATTTTCCAATTAGAAAATTTTCTACTAGAAAATCTGGTAAAATTTCTAATAGAATTCTGGTAGTAGTTCGGAGTCTGGATATATGCCCGATGCATGGCAATAGACTCACCACCTATTACATAGCGGGACTTAAACGTAACTGGTGAAACGTGGGAGTGTTCTGCATTCCTCTGCCTACCTCTTCGGGGATTAAAGGCGTGAAGTTACGTTACGTTATGTTTTCATTTGTAATTACAATTACATGAAAAACACAAAGATGAGATATGTTTTTAAAAAAGGAATTAATTAATTCTTGTTTATTGAATCACACGTTTTGACATAATCTAGCATACTCGTTATTCTTTTTATTTTCATATTAGTTTCTATTATCAACTTTCGAATTTAACTATGTGCTATAATTAACTTTAATCGAGCTGACTGTGTGCAAATTATCTATTTTTGCGAATACAGAAATGTAGACATAATATTACGCTTTTACTGCTTCCTCGTTACGTTGCAATATAGATCATATCAACCGCTATTTAGCTTAACGGCATTGTTGCGGCCCGAAATTATTGCAGGTCGACCGCATTATGAGAGATAAAAATGTTTCTGATAGCCTTGTTATAAACGACAAAGCGCAAAATAGACATTTCAATATTAAACTAACATTATGTGCATTAGTACTGCGTAGAATAAATTTAATGTCTATATTATATGAAATGCTGATCTGTGCAGCTTTGCTAAGATATGTGGCTGATGTTAATAGAGAGTAAAAAAATTAGAATTAAGAGAAATGAGAGATGTCATAATTATTTTCGAAAGTGGGAGTCTTGTTCATGTTATTTTGTTAAAAAGTTTAGATATACCCATATCATAAATGAACATAAATATTATTTTTTTACGTTTAACGCTATGTTAAGAACAAAAGCAATTTTTATGTAAATTAATCTTCAAGTGAGTTTAGACTTAATGATTTAAATAGGGGTCTAGAATTTGAAAAGAATTAGTATCGATTAACTTCACCCAAGCTTATTTAAGTCATGCTCGTTTCTAGATTATGAATCAAATCAAATAATGCTTTATTCAAATAATCTTTTCCAAGGACTTTTGAGTCGATATTTTTTAAATTACCACTTGTTCGGAAAGCAAAGCTACCGAGAAGAGCCAGCAAGAAACTCGGCGCTATTTTAAAAAAAAAACAATAGGTATAGAATGGGAGCATGTCGCAGGTGAGAATAACATTTAAACAGCAATCTCGCATTATCGTGTCGATCTCACACTATTAAAGAGAAATCTATAATGACGATTAAATCTTCATTACGAATTATGATGATAATTTTCTTTGTCTTTTTTATCTCTATTAAAACCATAGAAAACGTAAAGTGGAACGAACATATCAGCGTCAACTCATTTTATCCTCCACTGCTGGACGCGGGGAGTCTCTTAGGAATGTGATTAATTGAGGCCATAGTGTGCCACGTCGCTTCAAATGTAGGTTTCACACGCTTCAAAGAACATCGTGGAAAAATATAACGTGGGCAGGTATCCTCTGGATATTTTTCTAAGAAGTTATAGCAAATGATTAAAGTTTTAATTTTAATGCATATAATTTTGCAGATTTGAACGTGGTCCTCCACTGCTGGACGCGGGGAGTCTCTTAGGAATGTGATTAATTGAGGCCATAGTGTGCCACGTCGCTTCAAATGTAGGTTTCACACGCTTCAAAGAACATCGTGGAAAAATATAACGTGGGCAGGTATCCTCTGGATATTTTTCTAAGAAGTTATAGCAAATGATTAAAGTTTTAATTTTAATGCATATAATTTTGCAGATTTGAACGTGGGGTTTGCGATGTGTCACGAAAACATTGGTTCTTGTTAGATCTTGACAATAGTCAACGACACTTCTTTGTTGTAATAAGTGACAATAAGGTATACCTATATTGATAGCATATCACGCCTGTAATCCTGAATAGGTAGACAGAGGAGTGTAGTACACTCTTCGATTAACCAGTTACACTATACGTCGTACCATGGAATAGGTGGTGAGTTTATTCCTATAAATCGGGCACATATTTAGACTGCCAGCCACTAGCACGAATTACAAGTTCGAAATATCCCGTAGTACCCTTCCCGGGTGTCGAACCCAACCTCTCGATTAGCATTTGAATGCTACCTCAAACCAATGAGGTAGTGCGTCTTTTTTTATAATACAGAAGTAGATGACGAGCATGCAGTCCACCAGATAGTAAGTGGCTACTACCGCCCATGGGCATCTGTAATCAACCCCACATAAGATTATATTCCTATCTCAGGTCGACCACAGTTGCGCCTCTACCGATGAGGACTAAGCTAGAACGCCTCGAAAAAGTATGTCTCCCTTGCCACACCCTCCAAACCAGAACACAGCAGCGCTGCTGCTGTTATAAGGCAGAAATGGGTGGGGCGGTGGTGCCGCCGGAGTCGAACCTCATAGGGTTCTACCAACTTTACTTGTTCTTTATCTCGGTGATAAATTATGGTTGTACCCATCTATAATTTTACATATCATGTAGTTTCTCAGCTACGTAACTGTCTTAAGGTAGCTAAATTATTTCTCTCTGGCTCTGTCTATTCGAGGATATAATTTATTGCGCAGTATTTCTAGTACGTAGTTGCAGATATAATTAAAATCTAAGGGAATATAAAAAGATGTCAATGCGTAGAAAATAGCAAGCATAACGCGTCCACAAATCATCACTACTCTTCAAGGACATCGGTAACAGATCTTGAAAAGGTCCGTAGATCCAGGATATGAATGCACTTAGTATCAAATAGTCATTTTCATATTTCATGGAATTTACATTTAAATTCCCGAATTCTTTTAAATCTCTTGTGATCACTATAGTCGTTTCTATGGACTAAGATTCTGGTGTAAGTTAAAAGATTATTTATTGCGGTTTTTCTCACTACAAACAGTTGCACTTTACGAGTTACTTTATAAGAGATCTGATAGTTTTATGTTATCGACTTTTATAAATAAAATAATCGACAGTTGTATTGTACAAAAAATGATATCTCGAGATAAGATACACAATGAAAAACGCCTCAGTAACTTCTATTTACTGTACCTTTTACCTTATTGAAATATGGGGTAGGGTGATAAAACAAGCTAGTTAACTTTAAAAGAGTGCAGAATAAAATAATATTAATAATTCTATAACATCTTCTGGTAGATAGATATGGTAGATATGGTAATGAATATAAAGCAGTTTTATATACATAATACATGTATATTTGTCACAAAGTGTCTCAAAGTATTATGTATAATGTTAATTAACGCGAATTGATAATTAAGTAATTAATATAACCGGTGAATCGTGGGAGTGATCTTAATTCCTCTGCCTACCTCTTCGGGGATCACAGGCGTGAAGTTACGTAAGTAATTCATATTTGTTCTCTAAGAAGTAACTGGCTCTATAACTTTAAACCTAACCTATGTCGACGATGGTTGTTTATATAAGTAAATACATAAGGAACTAACATTAAAGCCCGCTATGTTACGAATATTTAAAGACACTTATGACAGGAAACTTATTTTGTGTTACAACTAATACGCACTTTTGGTATTTTCTTTTTTTTACGTGTTTAACGGAACCAACGCTACATTGTGTGCCTTGGGGCACAAGAAGCGATAAAGTATCAAAACCTCTTATCAGGAACCGTAACTACTTTTAAAGGGTTTTCGACGCTCGCGCCCTGAACTTTGAATTGCAAGCGATTAAAGCTCCAACGTCTGAATAAATGCGAGCTTGGGCACATTTTGTGGCAGTTCAAACTTTCTTAGAAGTGAAATGTCTCTAACTTTATTCTGTCCCCGAGTTAGATGAGTATCTCCCGTCTAAATTTGTGTAATTGTAACCGAGATTTGTTGCAAAATGCTTTTAATTAAAACAGTTACCCGTTAATTCTTCATTTATTTATTAATTAATCTACATTAACAACCGTTTCATTATCGTTGTTATCAGTCTATTGCACCCCACTGTTGAACATAGGCTTCCTTTGAGGGTTTATGCCTGTAATCCCCACGGTGGGCAAGCGGGTTGGGCATCGCAGGCCACAGCGTTTCGTTTAGCTATGCCGAGACAAACCGCACCACAACGCAATCTGCCAGAGCCAGGCCTAGTCGCCTCTTACGACACAACACGACGTTACATACCGAAAGTTAGTATTAGAATATTGTTTGTTTTAAAACACTACAAGTAATATTACCTACTAATAAAATACTTGCCATATGTAAAAACAAGAAAAAGCTTCAATAGGGTAAAAGTAAAGACGGAAGACAAGATGGACAGATAGCAGAGCGAAAGATATAACCACCTGTAACGTTTCCGCGAACGACATCTCTAGTCGCGCGAGGTGGAGCCAGTGGATACGGAAATCAGACGGCATGAATAATGCTCAAAAGACAGAGAGGGAGAGGGAGTAGGAGAGAGGAGGGGAGGGTTAAAAGGAGTATCGCGTGAAATGGGAAGACTTGAATAAAGGTTTCCTATAAAGCCGTTAAAGCATTGGCAACTCTTATGACATTGCATGAATCCATTGGCGACGATGACATTTTACCAATAGGTAACCTGTCTGAATTATTCCTAGTTTTAATGTATACAAAATATTTATTTTTATAACATGTAACAAAATCATGTGTCACAAAATTCAGTATCTAATGCCCTAGAACCGCCTTTAAATGACTAGAACAAGCCCGTTACCAAAACTTTTCCAAATAGTTGCGAGACTTTCGTTCCAACGCCTTGAATATTAATTACCGACTAGCGTTGCTATAATTTGCTTATTTTAAAAAAGGGTTAAAATTGATAGTGATGCCGAGAGTAATACATGATTATTTATGGTACGGATATTTCATATTTAATTTTCGTTTACGCACCGATACGAAATAGATGTAATTGATATAATGTTACACTTGTTGACTGCCTCGTTGGTCGTGTTGGTTGCAGGTGCGACTGCCGATCGGGAGGTCCCGAGTTCAATTCCCGGGTCGAACACTACAAAATTTTCTAATTTAGATTTTCTAGTAGTGGTTCGGAGTCTGGATATGTGTCCGACGCATGGCAATAGGCTCACCACCTATTACATAGTGGGACGTAAACGTAACCGGTGAATCGTGGAAATGTTCTGCATTCCTCTGTCTTCCCCTTCGGGGATTACAGGCGTAAAGTTACGTTTGATATAATGTTAAATGTTACTAGTTTTGAGATAGTCTTTTCCTAATTTAAGTTCGTATATATCCTAAGTAGTATATATCATTCGTATAAAAATTAGACCATTTTACTTCTGCCGTAAATACATATAGCTCAAAGCGTCTGAAAGCAGAGTTATTATGAATTAAAAGTTAGTACTAAATAACATATAATCATAATGTAATGTTCAGATTTTCTTAATATTACATCAATGATGGCTGTTGTAGAAAATACCAGTACTTCATGTACTGGTATTTTCTGGTAAGTAAATGAACGTATAAATATAACTTAATATATATTATATACTTGTTGAGATATTACGCAATACGTTATCTTGCGATATAATTTAACAACCAAATTGTCTGCAACCAACGATACAGACTACATCGAAATTTTTAGAATCCATTTAAAAAAAAATCATACGTGTATTTGAAAAACTGGACCACACTTAATAATATAGAGCTAAATATCTCATGGTTTCATAGTTTATTATTACGTTTGTATTTTTCACTTATATTTAAGTTTACAAATTTTGAACTTCATTTAATTGCATAAGTTGAAATTGTTCTATTGTAATAAATATTCTTTCGCACGTCCGTCGAGATGTTTGTTAAGCGATTGTAATATTTTCAGAAAGTATTGCGCGCTGTTGATAATATTGAGACATAAATAATAATCGATTGGAAAACGTCTCTTATATAATTGTTTATGAATTTTTTATGTTTCGTGTAATTTATCGTTATACAATATCGCGCGCTGCCGGGCCGCGGGCGGAGTTGCACTTTGAACGCTTTTAGCAATTTTGTTCGCTGCTACTATTTTACGGTCTTGGAGAACATTATTAAAATTCCGAAGTAAATTTATTAAATTTAAAACGGGAATTTTCTAAAGATATTTTCAACACTCGCTGTTTATGTGAGTAAACTATGACTAGAACAGCTTACGTTGTGTCTAGAAGACTGCTTTTATACGGAACATTTTCTTTTCTTCTTATCGACAACAAAAATGCTGTAACTGCTTATAACCTAACGCCTTAATAATATAGTAACAAGTAGACATTTAAAGCTATAAAAATGCTCTCAAAAGATTCGTGAGTATATATGTATACATTAAATTATATAACGGCTAATCTGGTTGGATTAATATTAAACGAATTTTAATCGTAATATATCCAGTAATGTTCACCGCGACCACGATTTTGTTAGCGGGATCTCATTAACTAAGATAGGTCTTAAACTAGTAAAAATAAACTTACGTGAATAAAGCTTGTACATCACATCAACAGCCTATCTCAGAGCGCCATTGCGCCCTGGCCTCGGCTTGCCGCATCCAGCTCCTGCCTGCCTTTCGCAGATCATCATCCCACCTAGCTGGAGGGCGTCCTACACTACGTTTGTTTCCGGTTTATAAATGAACATAATAAATATATTGCTGACGATTCGTTGTGCTTACCGCTTACTCTCACCATCACCCTGGGTTGACTGGTAGAGAATGCCATCAGGCATTAAATTCGTCCTTTGTAATCTAATACAGGCAAACAATAAATATAAAATAAATAAAAATATTTTATATACGGTTTGAATATTCACTTGTTGGTCAATGTGCAGTTGCCGAGAAGGGATATTTAATGAAGCGTAATGAATTAGACTATATTTAATGTATAAACTCATCCAATTAATTTTCATATAGTTGTACAGAATTAAGTTTTATTGAGTATACCTAACATCGTGTAAATTTTCGTCATCGCTCATATTTCGCATGCAGGGTTACTGAAACTCTACCCTAATTCTGAACGTTTGCGAGCAAATGGCGGGGAAACATTCAGTTTATGATTCTGGTGGAAGTTATTAAGAGGTTTGGGTACAAAATGCATGAAGTGTGCTCATGCATGCAGTTCGTATAATTTTATTTAATTTTCTCTTAACACAACGAAATAATAAAAATAGTATAATTAATTATTGTAATAAGTTATAATATAATTAATTATTAACATGTTGAATTGTTAATTTAACGTATAATAAATAAAATTATTTATTATATCATTTTAAAGGGTTAATACATATAATGTTATTTTGGTTCTCATATAAAGTGAACCAATTATTAGAAATCTTGCCTATTATGGGGGCAACATAAATTAATTCGTAAATGTATTCAAACTTACCTTTACGAAGTATTTGTTTCATATCATATAACTGTTTTTAAACCCTATGCTACAAAGAATTTATACAAATGTATCTTCACAAAATTTTTACGAAATGGTGTTTTCAGAGCCTTTTTTAACACAACCATAAATAGGTCGTTGTAACTTAGTTTACTTCACTCGGCATATTCTTAAATTATTAAGCACAGCAGAACCTTTGAAAAAGATTATTTTGCCAGCACAATCTATATATATACAAATCTGTTTATACAATATACACCCTTCGTTTCAATTGTACAAATGATTCTTGTCTGTATAATGGTACACACCATTGGTATGTGTGGAATTGTTCGTATGTACGTTCTACAGCACATGGCCTTTCAGTGCTTTGTTAAAACAGTAATGTTACGATAGTGTTACGTCTGGTATCTAAATGTGAGCACAAATAAATTTATCAGAAATAATTTCAGGCTTTTAATTAATAAAAGCAGCCTTTATTTGTTTATTGCTAGGCATATGCATTTCCAAATTAGCGTAATTATGATCTGTCCTTGTTTTACCAGTTGTGGATTCCGCTTGTAGTATTTCTTTGTAACGCATTCCATCTGCTCGCAGGTCAATTGATATTTATTACATTATACTACACAAATATACGACAGATTCCTTGTTTAAAATTTGTAACGAAATTAAGAAACTAGTAAATAATTTGTACCAACGAATTATTGGATTCCATTACTGGACGCTGGTATCAATGTCTACTAAGGGAAGCCTAAAATGTAATTGCTTATATAATTGAAGCTTGAGATAAAAATAGATATATTGACTGGCAATTCGATTGGCCTTAAATATATTTCATATTATGCACCTTCAAACATGGAGTTCTTTTATCGTTCTACTGTTGGAAGTTGAAACACGGGACTCTTGGAATGAGAAGGTTAAGGCCATTGTCTACCATGCTCGCCACGTGCAGGTTGGCAGACGTCATTAGTCTTAGAAAACATTTCTTGTGTTTTCTAACGAGTGTAGCTTATCTCAGAATGCTTTTCTTCATCGACATAGCAATTGAAATTAATAAATAAAATGCACAATTTTGTAAAGACACGCATCAGGAATCGAACCTGTGCTTCGGAAGTAAAAAGCAAAATTTCAAACCTGGCTGTGACTACTCTTTTCTATTATCGCACAATCGCTAAATAAATTAACACTATTTTACAATATTTAAGATTTTTTAAAATTGCAAAATAGCGTTAATTGTACGATACTTATAAAAATAAAAACGTTCAAGTAATGGGTTCGTTATTAAACAAAGCCGCCTATTAAGTAAGTCTATACAGACTCATTAACACCTAAGATCATTCTTCTTTCAACTTAATCCAAGTTGGACCTAGTGAACCATTTATTATGCGTCTCCGCTAAATAAATCTGGCACGGAGGACTCACCGAGAGACAATTAAACCGACGCGAAGCATCGGTCCCGGCTCAGTTTGAGTTGTTTTTAAAAAAAATATTCGTATACTTGCATTTTTTAAGCGAATGTGAAAAATGATTGCTTTCATATTTCTCCTTACTTTTAAGACGATCTGGATAAAATACTTGTATACAACACGAGATGATAAAAATGTGTTTTGAATTGTTGCAGTTTATAAGACCCGTTTCTCATTCACTTTATAATTATTAATAGGCATCACGAATCTTATCATGTGGAATTAAAATAGGATTTGTTTTCGAAAATGTAGACCTCCGGCATTCATAAAATCCATATTCATCAGCGGGATAAACAGGTGAACGATTTATTTTTCAGAACATTTCTATGTCATATTACACCGTCCTATTAATATCGTTTCTTTATGGGCTCGGTGTTTACTCTTCAAGTAGGATACACTCGTAAATTTATTCGCACATCTCATCTAAGTTATACCATCGTAAGTGGTAAAAAACTTCATTATAACTTCGACGCTGATGTCACACACAAACTGGGAGGCCGTAATGGCAAGCAATATTGCCCGGATTAATTCCTGAATAAGACCCTCAGGGGTCGAAATGTTTGCTTTAATTCGTGAATAAAGAAACTCGAGGGCTCGAGCTTAAGGGGATTTGGTAGATTATCATACTAGTGACTTTTTAAGCGTTTTAGAATTGTTTTGCTGCATTTTTACTAACTTCATGTTATTTTGTTAGCGTTGTATCTATTATAGTTAGTATAAGTGACATATAAGTGTATGGTACTTGATACTTAAAATTTAGATACAACAGGGTTTTTTAATCAGTTTGAAAGCTTTGATCTAAGTTTGTGTGCTTAAAGGAAAATATAACGAAATCCATAACAAGTTCAGAAGCAACAAAGTCCACCCTTGTACATAACTTCTTAAAGGTCGATGGAGTTCCCAGGAGGGTTAATAACAGCCACGCAATGTGGCTGAGGGAAAGTTATGGCATCAATACAATTTTAGCATAATGAATCCGGACAATATGGCGCATGGGTTAGATCCAGTATGAATGATATGCAACGTAATCTGAATGATAAATGACTTAAAACGTTGAAACTTACGTAGTACAAATTTCACTGGCCTATCGCTGTTGTGAACCTATAATGTAGAACTCAGTGTCAAACATATTTATTGGTAATAAATTAGGACCAGGTCGTTGAAGTTCTAAGATGAATCAATAGGAAATACGTTCCTGATCCCAATTCCTAATTTCCTATACTATCTAAGTACCATATGCATATTGGTATATTCAATTGTATCTATTCATAGACAAAATAACCTTCGAACATGAAGGTATATACAAAAACAGAAGTTGGTCAACAGGCTATGTCTCTCGGTGTATAACTTCAGAAGAACTTGATGCTTTAGTCACTAAAGTTTAGTGCATCACTGTTCCTTCCTGTTGGTTACAATTCTGGCTTATTTAATTTAGATCTCGTATGCTCAATAGTTTCAGATCCATCTCTATTTCGTGTAACACGAGCCGCATGATATTATAAAACTAAAATTAATGCGTTTACTTCAGCCTAAAAGATCTTTTCGACTTGTTATATACAAATTTGTATTTTCATCAGTAATACTGAATAAACTTATCAAAAATTGTCCATAGTGCCACCTAGCTACTTGGTGAACTTGATCTCAGGTACGTATCGCTAACGTGACCCAATGTTAAAATGACGAGTTTGGTTTTCTTAAATTTGATGCGAATGTCGGTCTTTTTCGTGTAAAAGCAATTGTGAATATCAAGTGGATATTGAATAAGAAACGATGGAGTCTTAACGTTAAGGGAAAAAAATGATCAAACTTATACGTTACGAGCTTTAAAATCTTACAGCAAGCTAAGTTAATGCAGATCAGATATCCATTTACCAATTTCTCGACGGAACGCCAAAATTTCCCTGCGCAAGGGGAAAAGTTTTGAAGTGAAAATTATAAAAAACCTGCTCGCAGGCCGGAACCATTAAAAGTTCTATGAAATTTATTAACGATCTCACCGTTTGCACTACATGTTGCTTTCGGCAAATTACGCTTCCGACCTTAGAATAATGTTCATAAGAACCAATTTTGTTTCACCCAAACATACTTGGAGATTCTTCGAGATATCGTCCTGTTCTTTTAGCGATGTGTATTGAATCTTAAATTTGTAGCTCTAGAGTCGATATTTCATTACGTTACATACGCGAGTTTTCTAACATATCTACAACGTATGGATCGCAGCATTTTGCCAGCACTTAAGAAGACTTCGAAATTAGCCTATCGCATCTTGTTAACCTTTCGATGACTCTCCGTAAAAGTTAATAGACTGCAATAATTTTAATAGTGAAAATTCAGCGGGAAACACTGGAAGTCTTGAAGTATCATTAGAAACTTTTCTTCACCGAGTTTCCTGGTGTAATTAACTCTGTACCCTTACTTTGAAAGCAATTTCATCGTTCGCGAGAAGTAAATGAATTCAACCTTTAAAACTTTTTGATTTTTTGTAGCTCATCCCGGCTTTCGCGTAGTTGTCGTTTACAGAAGAGATGTAGTGAAGATTTAATTCAGTTACTCTGCTAGAAGTTGTTCGATAGTCGTTTCTAACTAGCAAAGCTTGCAATTTTTTGAGTACTAAAAATGTAATAAAGTTTTCTAAGGTTATTGAACGTTAAATTTATTAAAAGTTACGGAAAAATTTGAAACTAACATACACAGTTTAAATAAAGCATTATATAATTTTGTAAATAATCAAATAAATAAATAAAATGTCAGCTTTTAACGTTAATGGTAATCCATTAATAATATCAATAAGAGCTATTAGCGTTATTGGTATTAACGAATTTGATTCACTGAATAAGCAAAGGATCGTGTATTTTAATACTATCTATATCTTTTCATCCGTGTTAGGCTGACCACTTATATTATTTCAACTATTTGATGCTTACTTATATTGTCCCATGTTTGTGTCTATTTAAACTCGTACTATGTAACGTAACTTTGCCTATACTTCTTCATATTTTGCACTGGAACCATTTGTCTTCGCGATTATGATTCCTAAGAACAATGTTTAAATGTAAGAATTACATTATCTTCTTTCCCCAACACGTGGCACGAAGGTATCAAAGAGCCATCTCTATTCGTACTTCCGCTTACAGGCACAAAGCCTGCATAATTTCCTGAATCACAGAATAGTATGACAATATATCCACTCCAAGCTGAGCTATATAATTCATATTTGTGATTAAAAAAATATATCATATTGTTTCATCAAATTGAATAGAATGGCTTCATTCTCAGATATTTATGTTAGAATGTTTCAGATTAAAATGCAGTTTACTTCAAAGAAAATGTGAGTACATTGCATCTTAATTTTATTGGAGTTTATGATTAAATATCTCCTTGTTTTTTCTATATTCTAATGAGAGAATAATTGGTTTTGATCAAATGTTTCTGATGCCTTGTCAGTAACACATATATGTATATGTAGGTGCATTTTAGAGAAATAAATAACCATGAACATTTGTCTTCCCGACACAAAAAAAAGTAAAGAGCCTACTATTAGTGCTTAGTACTATTAATACTATTAGTACTATTACTAATACTATTAGTACTATTAGTGCTTTTATTTATAATTCAGTAATAAATATGCTTATAGTGTGCTTGCGAAACTCCTGTAGTATTAGATATACATATAAATAGAAACATTAGATTATTCCTGATATTAGCTAGAATTGAAGTTTTGTTTTACGAGGAGTTATCATACTCTGTTATTTTCACATTCAACGATATAAGATTATAAGCTCCTAATGCCCTTTAAATTGTCACGATATAGCCTCGTTGGTCGTCTTGGTTGCAAGTGCGACTATCCCGGGTTCGATTCCTGGGTCGAACAGTACAAAAAAAATCTAATTTAGATCTTCTAGTAGTGGTTCGGAATCTGGATACGTGCCCAATGCATGAAAATAGGTTCATCGCCTGTTCCATAATGGGACGTGAACGTAACCGGTAAAACCTGGGAGTATTGTGCATTCCTCTGTCTACCTCTTCAGGGATTACAGGCGTGAATTTACGTTTTTAGTTACGAAATAGTTTAGCTTAAAGTGAGCTCCGGTCTAATACACGCATTGTTCATGCGCACTTCACAAAATTACATTTCGGTCGCAACTGCACAATGCATTTTTCACTAAATCCGGTTGTCAGCGTCCCTCGGGACGATATACCTTTTTCATTGTATCTATCGTCCATATTTTATAGACCTACGACCCTCATATACAAAGAATCTTTTCAAATCCTCAAACATGGAAAATAGTATAAGTCGAATTGTATACATCAAAATTTAAGCAACCTTTTTTAATTTTTAATTGATGATCTATTTACAGGCGTAGGGCGAGATTCCACTCTATTCAATGCCCGAAGTGTCAATTAACCGCTCGAAAGATCAATTAAGCTATTTGTGCCAGATTTGCTTGTTTTTGTACTAACAATTTTCGTGAGTCCGGGATAATGAGGTTATAAGGAATATAAAAAATATGAACTTTTATTCTTTAACATCAGACTTTAGTTTCACTCATTTTAAATATATAAACGTGTACTTGTGTACATTTTAAATTTCTTTGACAACGATTATATGGAAGAGAGAAAATGCTTGAACCGATTAAAATTAACAGTTCACATTACCGCTGTATTAATATCGCGAACTAACTGCACGTGTTAGAACAAAATCACCGATGGCGTTATGAAAACGAACATTCGCTTGAAATTAATTAGCAGAGAGAAATTTAAACCCTAACGAAGAATTACATCGTTGTTTTTAATGAGGAATTTCCCTTAAAACAGTATCTGGAGTGCTCGCAGCACTAACGCGCATGAAATAGGGGGGCTTCGCTTTTGTACTGAACGACATCGACAGCGCTTAATATTTAATCAATCCGTGTTAGACTTAATGTATAATAAAGATGATAATAATAAAATTGATTGCCCATACAACATGATGGCCTGGTGGATTGAAATTCTACTTATTAATCCGGGATCATCGTGAGGAGACCTGCGTAGCCTAGGATTCTCAAAAATATTTTTTTCTAAGGCGTGTGAAGTCTGCCAACCCACGCTCGGCCCGCTTGACAGACTATAACCTCAACTGTCATTCTGAGAGGAGACCCGTGTTTCAACATTGAGACGATATAAATGTGGGAAGAAAGAAAAAAATGTAAATGCTGTATTTTTTTTGCTTATAACTTCACTTATTTGTTATTTATTTAGTGTTTAATAATTATTTCATATGTAAAATAATTACTTAGTGACTTATTTCTAATTAAGGTTAATGAATAATTAGTTTTAGATTCATCAATATATATTTTTTATACCATCCGATTCGCCTGGAATAAACGTGTGGACTCCCTAAACTAAATTGGTACATTATAAAGCTGACGCTTCAAGTTAATTAAGAGGTACATGTCGCTTCGAGAAACGAGCTGAATTAAAACATAGCACCGGTACAACCTATTTTCAGCCTACGAATACAACATGTTTATATTAAAACGGGGTAAGTGACGTCGCACAAAATGTACGGTGATAAACATTTTTATAAATGTCTGTGTTAAATTGTAAATTCGAAAATGAATACGATATCTATTAAGTGTTAAGGTAAAAACCGCTGCATTGATTTGTTGGTAAGTTTCCATGAGTAGTAGAAACATTGATAAAGGGTTCTTTAATAATCCTTTTTAAATTCACCCACGAAAAGCAAAGTATAAATAAGTTTATGGTTATTATCGTCAGCTTAAGCCAGTGATTGATACAAACCTCCCTATAAGGGTTTTTGCCTAGAATTCCCAAGCTGGGCTTGCACGTTGGAAATCGCACAACATGCCTCAGCTGATGCCCTTAAACGGCTTACTCGTGCCCTTGTAGTCTGCGCTATACATTTTGTGCGTAAAATATTACTTAGTTTTAGAAAAAAAAGAAGTTGAATTTTAGTACTGGAAATGAAATAACACTTTCGTCAATAAACTAAGTAGAATATATGTTAAGCAATAAAATCGTTAATATCTTTTCACAGTGCCATATAAATAGAGCATTGAAAAGAAAAGCCGTGAAATTTTATATATAAAATTTTTATTCGTGTTCTTCTTTCCAACACGTCTATTTTTATGTACATGTATGTAAAAAAAAGTCTTCATGTACATATTTCACGTTCAGATAAAATTCGCAAAAGCACTTGCATTGCTAAAGCAATCAGCAAATGTTGAATCGTAAAGCAGTGCAATTGATTGGCATATAGTTACCAATCCCAGCCATTCCATTACAAGCGTCGATTTTAGCCGCTCCACACTCACGTCAAGAATGGGCCCCGAAAATGGAAATTGATAGCTGTTGGCGATGGGATTATTTGTCACTGATGCAGCTGATGCCAGATGTTATTTAAGCCGAATGTTAAAGAGCGATAAATGTATATTGTAATGGCGACAAAACAGAGAAAGGAGAAGAATGAGTACGTACAAAGAGAGCGATTAATGTAGATTGTAAAAGCACGTCAGGTGTATAAGTAGGTCATGGACTAGGCTATCAGCTTTTTCCCATATACCAGGGAAAGATGTAGACTTGGATTCACTACCAGAAATTTCGAGTAGAAATCTGAGTTAGAAAAATCTTATAGTACTCAACCCGGTAATTGAAGCCAGGATTTCTTGATGAGCACTGGCGTTTTTCAGCCATTCAAACAACGAGGCGACAAAATCACTAAACGTCTCATGAAACGTGAATATTAAACGTTTTATTTAATATTAAAAGAGATGAACACAAACCAATGAGCTATTACGAAATAGTTCCAATAACAACGGGTTCCGTTGTTATGTTCACAGATGCTCAGATATCCACTCCGACATCGGCGATGTTCGAACTGTGCAAGCCTATCGAATATTCCAGAAGCGGTACAAGTGATTGGCGTCTATTTAGCGGTCCGTGCCGTTCTATCGCGAGCGTCGATTTTAACGGCTCAACACTTTGAAACATGAGAGAAAGATTCGAAAATTGAAATTCATAGTTGGGGACGATGAGTTGGAGAATGATTGATATCACGGTGGCACCAGGTGCCGCTGCCAATTACGTAGAAGTCAGGAACTCGGATTATTTATCACTGAATCATTCACAGTTTTTTATAGAACAGGATTAAACTAATAGAATTTTGATGAATAATTCGTAACATGACACCCGTTATCGACGGAGATGTGAGTAGAGGTGTGCTGTGTGCTTTGTGTTGGAACTCTCGTTGGAACTAAGGACTAATTGTAACTATTGTTAAGCTAGTATTCATGCTATACACGAGCCTAAAAATAATTTAATGTCATTTATTGTGTAATTTTCAAAAGAAGGGAAGGTAAAACTTGAAAATTACGCATAAATTTAATCTACCAGACTCTGCTATGAAAATTCCATATCCAAGTAAGAACTGTCGAACAACATAAAAATATTCATTAATACTTGTTTTATTTAAAATATACATACTACAATAGTAAAATATTACAAAGTCCAATATTGCTTGACCCGGGATTTGAACCAAAGACCTCTCGATTGGCAGTCACGCTTGCAAACAACACGACCAACGAGCCAGTCATTCATGTATAATATACGATTTAATATAAATCACAGTATTAAGAGTCGATTCCTTTAGTTTAGTTTAGTTCTGCCGATCGAGAGGTCCCGGGTTCGATTACCGGGTCGAACACTACAAAATTTTCTAATTATAAAATTTTCTACTAGAAAATCTGATAACATTTCTAAAAGAAATCTGATAGTGGTTCGGAGTCTGGATATGTGCCCGATGCATGGCAATAGGCTCACCGCCTATTACATAGTGGGACGCATTCCTCTGCCTACCTCTTCGGGGATTACAGGCGTGAAGTTACGCATTCCTTGAGTTTAATAACAGCTCACTGTGATTGTTTTTTACGCACGCCCCAATGTACAGAAATTTGATAAGAAAAAAATATAAATCTTCATCAATATTAATGTCAGTTTAAACAATCATCATATAATAATATCTACAAAACCACCGCATGATGAACCAACTCGTACTGATGTGTGATGTATGTAGTGAGGTCCAAGCCATTCCAAGTTATGGTGAGACTAGGTCCAGGGCAAGTTATAGCCTTAATAAAAAAACCGCATATACGAGTTATATAGTATTCATAAAAATATGCAGTATTTTATGTGTAATAATTTATTCGCTGGTATTTTCATTTATAGGCTTGTATCACACAAAGTTACATAAACTTTCATATATCCGTTTATTTCTACTGCCATGGATATGACCATATAATTTAGCAGCAATAGACTACAAAGTTTTATACCATCACATTAAGGGATTCACTTGACTGTTACCGAATAAAGATGAGCGATATAATTTAGCTTTCTTGACTATCATTTATAGTAGATGGAGTAATGAAAGGAAAAACAGAAATTTTAAAGTAGACCAATAAATTGATTTGTATTTTTCTTTTGAAAAGAAAATTGAAGCGTATTTTTCTTTTCTTACATTTATTTGACTTAATTTCTCTTAAGGTCTCACATTTAATTGATTATAGTTATATATAACCTATATTGGCTTCAAATATTTTCTCTACAAATATACATGTTTAACTTAATTTGTTTACAATATAAACTTACAACAAGTGTTAAAAATAGAAAGATTGAAAGAAAAACGAGTGTCAGTGTAATACAAGTGTATACAAAATAACTTACATGTTTTACGTGTAAAAGCCAAAGCTCACAAGGATTACTGATCTCATTTACTAGATTGGTATTTCGTAATACAGAAGATACCTATATCTTCTGTCTATCCTAGACACCACATGACATACTGCCTAACATACAATTTAAAAATAATTCGAATAATTTTGTTATACGCTGTCTTCGTCCTTTTTACTTAATTTCTCTTTGGGTACGAAGCTAAAGCGAAAAGCATCAGTAACGCTATCTCCAGAAAATCTACATTACGATCCAACATCTTTACAATTGGTGTATAGATACAAATGTTGCCAAACATTACTCTCTTGCATACCGAGAAAATTCCGTAGAGCGTCGCTTCCTTACACTCCGTGAAACGAGTCGGTGAAACTTGTAAACAAAGTCGTAAGCCACGCCGTACAGTTTTCCGGTCAGTTGAGCAGTATTTATTATCTGTGCTTTCACGCGACAAAGCTTGGTGCCCACTCGAGTATCTTCCACTGTTGCAAACCGGAAGCTCTCGCTTCCAACTTTGAGTTGACTGCCAATCAACGATACTTGGATTTTTACGTCAATACGTGATAATAAAAGATTATGATTTAAAGCCAAGTTGAAAATTGATCACATTGAAGTTATGAGGCAATTAAACAGTCTAAGATTGAAATCAACGCACACTCTTACGTTACAAAGACAAAGGTAAAAATATTTAACTACTCCACGGATAGCGTGTCATATGATTATTAAAAAATTCTCAACCATATGATTATTAAAAAATTCTCAACCATATGATTATTAAAAAATTCTCAACCATAATCTTTATCATTAACTTAAAAATTTGAATTTAACGTAAATAATTTGTAAATATTTTTTAATAACATAAGTAATAAATATAATTTGTAAATAATGTAAATAATTTAATGTAATTGATTTACTGGGCAAGCTTGTTTCATAATAGGCCACATCATTGCTTTCCATCAGACAAGACTGTAGCCAAAAGCTAGCGTATTCAGTATAAAAAAAGTTTCTACTGCATACGAGTAGTCGTAGGGTAGACAAGTATTTTAGACCTCCAAAAACCTAATAATAGTGGGTACAATTATTTTCGACTCAAAGAAAGCAAATACATGAAAACACAGATCTGTAATACACATCCAAATACCTTGAGAAAAGATAAAACTAGGATTTTTTCAGTATACGACCCCCGATACGCAGGCTGTTGTGGTAAAAATTTTCACACGTTATAGAGGCGAACGTAGATTGAAACGTTTTTTATGCAGATTCCAGAACTTCGCTGTATTCGTTAGGCAACTGCGATGCGAGCTTTCGTATTTACACATCTTACATAACGGTACAATATCCTGTAAGAGATAGGGTATTATTCAAGGGACAATTTTTATTTTCTGGTGGATTCTAAATACATATAAATTGGCAGATGAAAAACAGTAATCAAAATTGTTCTTTCAACGGTTATGCTTTTTATTTTATTTTACTATGTTATGAAAATATACATCAAGTATATGTATTAAAGAATGATAGTCACAGATAGATTTCATCAAAGTTCGATATAATTTGTCAGCGGTACGATGCGGCTCAGATGTTTCACTTTGCTTTATGTAGGTACGGTGAAGTATACACTTGGGTTCGGGCTTCGGCAGTTCATAGTGGCAGTTTATCAAAACTGTTGTAAGCTTTATGCGCACTTACTTTACAACGAAAATGTTAAATATTCCCGATACAAAAAATGAATTCGTTGAGTGAAAGTTATTTGTTTTAAGGGATATTTTGGCCGGTATAGAGTTATAGTTAGTACGAATATGCGAATTTATATTTAGCAAACAAATTGTCTTTCACCCATTGAATTATCAGCGTACTTCGTGTTGGTTACAAGCGCGGTCAGGCTGCTGATCAGGAAGCCCTGGGTTCTATTCCTGGTTCAGACACAACTGGATGTTTCTTATTTGCATATTGGGGTAGTGGCCCGGAGTTGACTACATTCCTCTGCCTGCCTCTTCGGGTCTTACTGCTGTCATTAATTATTTGCAAATTAAACATCAGCGTCATATTATATTTTGAAGGTGGTAGAGCCCTCTGTGGTTCGGCTCCGGCGGCACCACCGCCACACCTATTTCTGCCTTATAACAGCAGTGTTAAGCGCTGCTGTGTTCTGGTTTGAAGG
>DWEI01000179.1:0-25947 GCA_018245875.1 Mysoria ambigua | reverse complement strand
AATAATTATTCACAGAGATCTAGAAGCTTCTGCTTGTCATCGATTTAGATCAGTTTAGTTTAAGAACTAATTTTCATTACCTGCTTACTTTTTAATATTCTTAGTTGATTTGAAAGTATAATTGTTTATGTAAATAAATTGCGTGTTACAATTAATTGCAGTTTTATTATTAGACATTGATCTAGTTATTATTGTTTAAAAGCATTTTACAAGCAAACAAGGCAACTGAAGCACAAAAGATCGTCGATCACTTGGCTTTATAATTACAGTATCCACTTCATTAAAACAAACGTGAGGTGATTTATGTTCCTTGCTGGAATATTCCCAGCGGAGACAGCACGAGGTCCGTGTTGGTGCTGGCTATAATCGCGCGCATGAGCATCATGTCGTCGGGCGTGAACTGCCACCCGCTCAGCTGCCCCAGGCTCTGCAGCTTGGGACAGCACTCCATGAGGAGCTCCACCGTGTCTCGAGTCAGCCGCGGGGCGTTCGGGAACCAGATCGCTTCGAGATTGTCGAATTTGTAACGACGGATCATCCTGGAAAGTGAGAGGCGGATATATGACAAAATTTCATAAAAATATCAAGGCACAACAAGGAGGGTCGTGATAATTGAAGTTTCAAATTTCTATCTTTTTAATAAGTGAATTGTACAGGTATCTAGTATAATTTTTATCAATAATGTAATCATACCTGGCCATGTCGTTGTCATCCAACCGAATTTCATCACCGATAATAAGTTTCTTGAGACAAGGGCTGGCGGTCATTACATACTTCAAGCAACCAGCTGTTAGGTTACCCTGTATTATTTCAATGTGTTCCAATTTATTAAACGGAACCTCCTCCTCGTGTGTCGCCGTCTGGATCTGATAGAATTCTAAACTTTCCAAATTCCTACAAGTTTCCGCTATTCTAGTGAAGTTGAAGGACCCCAGTGAACCGGAGAGCATTAGAGACACAATCTTGTATCCAATCTTGTCCAATAGCTGGTGAAGCTCGTGACATTGAAACTTATTTAATTTAATCTTATTGACGTTAGGTAGATCTTTGACCAGTTGTAATACGCCCTGGTCTGGCTCCTCTAAATATATTGTCTCGATGTTGGGACAAATAGCAACTATAGCTTTCATTATCCTCGTATAAGTTCGTATATCGTGTATATATTGTAATTTTGTTGTGTACCCGGGCGGGCAGTCGTTGTTATAAACATGGTATATCGCTTTGCCGACGAACGAGTAGCTACCCAAGTTGGTCAGATTCGGCAGGTGTCGGATAAAGAGCGCAACGTCCGTGTGGTCGACGTTCTCCTCGCCATACATTCCAATGTTAATAACGGTGAGACTCTGTGCGAGATGCGGATTACCAGACAGCATAGCGTCAATGCCTATTTCCGTTATATCCGTTTCACCAGACACGTCCAGCAGCTTCAACACTTTGTTGTGCTCGCCGATGAATTTCAGCACCTCGTCATTGGCCATGTAAGGTATATTTAATGCGGTCAAATTCTTTAGATTCTTCAGTATCTCGTACATTAGCGGTAAATGCTCGTCCTTAACCCAGACTCCTTTTAAATTGAGCGAAGTCAGGTGGCGCCCTTGCTCTATAATCAGTTCAAGGACCTTCCTGTAGTACGGACAGGGGAAGATGCCCGTCGCTAGACTCTTAACGTTTTCTTTCAAAAGCAACCTCATCGCGAAGTACCTTATGGACGGATCGAGGTACTCTGAACTGAGTATTAAATTTATGAGATCTTGGAATATGTCGTTCGTTGCGCCCATGATCTCGTAGTACGAGGAGACCATCGCGAACGGCAGCGCCACGTCCTCCTCGGACGTCACTCGCGACAGCGTGTGTATCAACTGTCTGGCCACTAGCGACAACGAGATCTCCTGTAAGGGTGGCACTGGACACCGGGGCGACATTATCACGACACTGCTCCTCTAATATAAATAAATAATCACTTGCACACCTTATTCACTATGTTTAGATGTAATTGAGCATAACTGGTTCCGGTACTGCGACTTGAAATTTCGGAAGAGAAAGAAGTCAAAAATTCGTGCGGAGCGATCGGGGCGCGCGCGCGGCGGCGGCTGGCGCGGCGCCAGCTTGCGTTTATTATTCAAACTCACACAAACTCGGCCATTATTTATAG
The DNA here is from genome assembly GCA_018245875.1 of Mysoria ambigua. Classification (NCBI taxonomy): domain Eukaryota; kingdom Metazoa; phylum Arthropoda; class Insecta; order Lepidoptera; family Hesperiidae; genus Mysoria; species Mysoria ambigua. The sequence continues at coordinate 23,795 of DWEI01000179.1, read as the reverse complement.
AACATTATTAATGGAAAAAGGTGTTTACGCTTCGGACCGTACATAAAAGTGTTTTGTAGTTTTAATTTCTTCAATATAATCTGTGTAACAATGACGTATTGAGATGTTTAGTTATCGTGTTACGTTCAATATACCTTTGCGAAGACGACATTTAAAAAAAAAGACTAAAGATAAATTTAATTCTTAAAACAAAATACCACAACGGTGATTAAATCTATTTATTAATATACAAATATACGTACTCCATATATTTATTGCAATTATCTATATTAGAAACACATGAAATTAAAGACCATTTGTGTGTAATGTGAAATTAATAAAACAATCTCATCTGTGTATTATACTGCGTGCGTATTTAATGAGCGTCGCTTTAGCTACGTGACCAAAAAAGCTATAATAGTCTGTGACTTGTATATTGAGTGAAAATACTGAAATGTCCTACAATTAGATGTATCTGATTCCTTGTAGAACTTTGCGACATTATAAAATACTAATTTCTTAAACTTACACTATCTCTAAATATAGTTCAAACATTTCAATAAAAAAATCTACTACTATTACTATTTAATACTCACTATAACTTTTTAATAAAAAAAATATTTGATGACGTATTCACATTCTTAATTTGAAACACACAAATGCTACATTTTTCGTTCTAACACCGGACAGTAGTCTCTTAAGCCAATGTAGTTTGCTTTTTAATGACATCAAGAAAGCTTCAAGTATCACATTAAGTCGAAATTAAATCAATTCACTTTAGTCCAGATCGACAGTTTTTCACTCACGTATGTTTTTATTTTGTCTTGCTTTATATGTTTTTAGAGGGAAGAACAATAAAAAACCTGTTTAATTAAATAATTTTCATAGTTTTCTTAAACGAGCACATTAATTACATATGTAGTATTTTAAAACGCTATAATACCTTACACGAAAGAACTTACTAAAAATCATATTATTGTTGGAAAACAGGTGGGTTCGTAAAATATCCATACGTATGTACGTATGGATATTTTACTTACCAATATTATATGTTGTTGTCTATATATGTTGCGTATTATATATTGTCACGCATATTGCCATCAGGGTGGGTAGAGATTAACAATTTCCACTTACACACACACGCATGCTCGTCAATTTACATACATATAAGGCGTAGAGGCGTTTTAAGGAGTATTGATTGATGAAACCGCTTATAGAACAGAAATATTATAACATTCACGCTACGTTCCCAAGGGCAAGGCAGGGAACACAGAACGCCAAATATATCTTTCTATATATTGCATTCTATACAAAAATACAGTGCGTAAAAATTTAAGCACGTAATGTGCGTGCGTGCGTGCGTGTTGGTGTTGTGTGTGTGTTATACGGGTGCTTAGGTATTCGTAAATGTTTTGTATTGTGTGTAAAATAAAAATAGACTTATAAAGACCAAAAGCCTATGAATTAAAACCAAGAAAAATAGCGCATGTTATGTGAAAGACAATGGGAAAAGATTTTTTTTTACACAATGTACATTTTAAAACAATTTTGCACTTTTGATATTCACAGTTATAATTTTCATATTCCCAAAACGACAGGATTAAGGGTGTGAAATTTCTGGCTTCTGTGTTTCGAGGACATTAACCATTATATTACGACTCTAGCCTGCGACGAGATGCGTCGAGGGTAGTCATCCCGCTCCCACGCTTCACCAGCCACGTTTACGCCCCACCATAAATTTGGGGGGTGTGTATTAGTCAAGTATTATATTGAACTGATTAAATATTGAAAGGTGACTGCGTCGTTGGTCGGGTTGGTTGCACGTGCGACTGCCGATCGGGAAGTCCCGGGTTTAATTCCCGGGTCGGGCACTACTTTAATTTTTTAATTTTGATTTTCTACTAGTTGTTCGGGGTCTGGACACGCATACGGGCACGCAAACGTAACTAATATAACGTGGGAGTGTACTCCACTCTTGCTACCTCTTCAGGGATTACAGGAATCATGTTACATTAAAACTCGTATTGTCCGTCTAGGTGGGCACGGGCAGGTCCTTGGCGACGAGCAGCAGGATCTGGTCGACGCCGCAGCACCAGTTGGCGATGTCCTTGGCCGCGGCGCACCACAGCTCGCCGTGGTGCGGCTCGGCCGCGCGGCAGCGCGCGCGCACGTCCTCCTGCTGCTGCTCGCTGCCGTGCAGCAGCTCGAACTTGTAGAAGTAGGCCCACGCGTCGCCCAGGTCCGGGTCGATCTTCACCTGCGGCGTGTACATTGCTGGATCGTCATCGTCGGCCTCTTTTAAGGAAAATGATGTATTATGCTATGCTAGATGTATTATAAAAAATATAAATTAATCAAAGAAAGCAAATAATTAATCAATTTTTATTCAATGTGTGTAGGAAAGTTAATATTGCATAATATTACTTGTGTGCGGCTACGATTTTTCTGTAAACCTCACACTAACAAGTCAACCGATCGAGCGACTAGTGCATCGATTGAGTTGCCGTGGCGATGACCGCGCGTGTCGTACGAAGCGTCACGTCCGCTGTCGCACGGTCGAGTCTATCGCGCACCAGTCGGCCGACAGGTCCGGGCGTCGCGTACGCACCGTGCGGCCGAACCACTCGCGGCATTTGTGCAGCTTGCGCTCGCTCCAGAAGAGGCGCGACACGGCCAGCAGCACGCGCGCGTCGTGCTCGCAGCGCTTGAGCGCGTCCACCTGCGCCGTATATGGTGTTTTGTAAGCATTTATAAACAAATAATTTTTATATTTTTCCAAGCTGCAATAGCAGGACAATATATCAATATACATGTATTTTTATTTCACCAACTGCATATGAACTGGTAAAGTTTGAAGAGGCATTGAATGATCACAGTATTTTTGCTCTCCTGCAAAACTGAAAAAACGCAGATACGCTTGATAAAAACCTGACGCTTGCACCGCGTCATGGTCGTTGCATGACGACAAGAACGCACTCGAAGCTCCCCCGGACGGCCGGGCGGTCCGCTGGCTGCAGGCACACAGGCGACCAACAAGTGTCGGGACAAGATGTCAGATCAACAACCGTTGAATTTTTCTAACTTCAATTCTCACTCTCTGTCACACAGTGTAACAAATATAACTGATTGACCTTAATGTGTACCAGCTCTGCCTTTCCCTTTGGCGCTTAAAGTGTATACGGAAATTATACATGAATTAAAAGACAAACAATTGCCAGCCATTGAACTAATTACACCTTGATAAACAATTGATCATTTAATTCAAAAGCGCTCACGCTCTTGGTCTTCCTCTGTGGCCTCGGCTCCATGAATATCGCTTCGGCCCACAGGCGCCCAGCGTTGGGACACTCCTGCAGCGCCTTGGCCATGACCGCGCTCGCGATCTCCGCGCTGCCGCTGCGCCTCTCCAGCCGCACGCTCTCCAGCCTGCACGCGACGTGGGGCCGATCAATGGTAACAGATACTAATAAAACATTACTAATAATACTAATAAAAGAGATAAGGAAATGGTAGACAGAAGTGTATGTTGGTTCTGCCTTCATCATTGCTGAACCGCATCTCTCTCAATACTCGAGCCGGACTGACCACAGCTCGTCGTTCTTGGGGTTCCTCAGGCGGGCCTTCTCCAGCACGGAGCGCGCCTTGGTGACGCGCGCCTGCCGCTCCTCCAGCCGCGCCAGCAGCACCCACAGCGGCACGCTCGTCGCGCACTTCTTCAGCTGCACCACAACAATGCGCAAGGATATTGGCTTCATGTTCTGCTCCATATTTACAATAGGCTTGCTTACATTATTCTTCAGTCTAGTGATTTTAAATCCTGGCGTTATAAAATACCGGGTAATCATACAAACAGTTTTAAATTTTTTTCTCTTTGGCGAAGCAAAAAAATGATAATAAATATGAATTTATGAAATTTTGACATCCAATAGGGAAGAAAATATTAGTTGCTTACACGAGAGCAATTGTACACTTCCTATTACAGGTCAGAGGCAATACTGCAATACGATATCGCGTTACATCAAGCCCCTAATCCCCCATGAGGTAGGCAGACGAGTGCACTACACTTGCACACTTCAATTGTGAGATATAATCACTATGGAATTGAGCTTGACAATTAAAGTTCTGATTTATAACAAATTTTCTGTTATTCATGAGGTATTTTACACAAACTATTTGCATACGGTATTGCCAGCGAATAAAAATGCCACTGTTCGGTGCAGTGGTGTTGCCAAACTGAACGCCTCACCCCCTGCGTGTAGGTGTTGTGGGCGTCCTCGTGCCGGCCCATCTGCTCCTCTATCTGCCCCTTCATCATGTGCAGCTTGGCGTAGTCCCCGAACACCTTGATGGCCTCGTCGAGCAGCTTCAGCGCCTCGTCCAGATTGTTCAGCGACCATTCCAGCTTCGCTGATTTTATCATTACCTGCGAATTACACCCACTCAGTTCATTCTTTCTGTGTTTACTTATAATCAAAACTTTTATGATAAATGACATCTATATTTTTGGGTGTGTGATCAAGTTTTTAATAGATTTTATATTTTTTCCTTTACTATACAATAGGCTAAAGTTTTGTTCTGAATGCTCAGCATCCCTATATGGATCATGTAGGCTGAAGAAAATCTAGTTCGGTATAAAGACACATAGAGGGAGGCAGACAAGTGCCACGTTTCACATTTCACATTATATGTATATTCCATTATAAAATAGGTGCGCCTGCCGGAGTGAGGGCTCTTTGTAGTTGTCACATTTTAAATGCACAAGAAACACAAAAGATACCTCACTGATTATGGTATAGAGAGAGCATTGTATTGTGCTCGTTGTTCACACATTGTATTGTACACAATGTATTCCAAATTGTATTGTACACAATGCATTCCAAATAGTAATGCTTTATAACACAAATATATTCTAATTGTATTGTAACAATTATATTCTTTTTCCTGTATTTTATATTTGCTCTGTTTTCCATTGATTCATACTGAAACACTTATAAACTTTTATGTGTATATATTTTGTATATTATAAAAAACTATATTAAACACGTACTCTCGGCGTGGGCGCAGAGGCGCGCGCCTTGGCCAGCAGGCGCCGCGCGCGGTCGTACTCCTTGTTCTCGCTCTCCAGCTTGACCGCCGCCAGCCAAATCTCCTCGGAGTTCGGGTTGGCCTGGAAGGCTAGCGACAGGATACCCCTGGCTGCTGGCACGTCACCTGGAAAAAAAACAAATGTGTATGGCTTTAGTTAAATTTTTGAGGAAATATTAATTTCAAAGGATTTACAAAGATCCTCCAGTTTTGTACAGTTTAATGAAACTTTAAAGTATTTTTTTAATTTTCATAATATTTTGACATGACAGTGATTTCAATTCCTGTAACAAGTTTTTAAACAAGTCTACAAAGATAGGTATGTATTTCAGTCTATCAGAAATTTATTTTTCTATCAGGATTCTTGACCGATATGTTTTTAAATTCATATATCAAAAAATAAACACAACATGAGGTGACTCGACGTGACCGTAAACAGAGGCGACTCACCGGCCAGCCACTTGGACTTGGCGCCCATGAGCCACAGCACCTCGGACTTGGGGCAGTGCGCCACGGCGCGCTGCAGCAGCGCCTCGAGGCTGGCGCGCGAGCCGCGCTGCTTCTCCAGGTAGGCGGCGCGCAGCCAGATCGACTTCTTGGACGGGAACACGGACAGCGCGTACCCGTACACCGCGCGCGCGCACTCGTACGCGCCCTCGCCCGCGCACTGCCGCCCGCCGGGGACACATTTATAGTTTAATGTGCTTCGAGCAGTGCGATTATAGCCTAATTTGAATAATGGACGCGGGTTTCTTAAAGGGTCGGAGAGGGCGAGGGCAACAATATGGCGCGCTGACCGAATATACGTCGGAAGAATTTTCGCATCTCTGATAATGCTCTCTATAAAATGGTCAAAGATATGAAAAGTGTATAGAATGTATTTTTTTCTTTTGTAACAAATATGTCCAATATTATCGATATATAAATTTTCAATTAATAATTGAAAATCGGTAAAAAAATATTTTTTTCGAAATATTTAAATCATGTTTAAAAGAAAATATTGAAACAACCCTCCTGCCTACATCTACCGTTACTATCTGCTGATTACTTTCCTGATATGCAACCAAGTCGTGTACAAAATGTTCATGCCAAAAACATGACTCCCTATCGTGAATGAATATTTCTCAGCCAGCCACTCACAGCCTCCGCGTCCTCCATCCACGTGTGCTTCTGGTCCTCCGGCTCGATGCCGTGACCGATGACGGCGCGGATAATCGCCTGGAACGTGTCATTATAAACTTACATCGAGTTCCATAGAGTAGACAGAGAGAACCGACCGTCAAATATATCTGTCTCATACCCCGTCCGAACTTCTACATTGACACTCGCCACACTCGCACACAGATTATCATAATGTAAATACGTTCATCGGTTAAAGAACACAGATCGATCTTTCGAGAACACCGTACTCGCTAGGGTCGTCGGTCTATCGCGTATCCGGGCGGGTCGCACCTGGCAGGTGTGCACGCCGCCCGACTTCTCGGCCTCCACGGCCTCCTTGAACCAGTGCTCGCGGTTGATCTCCACGCCGTTGGCGCTCAGCGACGTGATCGCGCGGTCTATGATCTTCTCCACCATGTGCGTGTTGCCTGCCGCGTCGGAACAAGCACGCGGTCATCGTACGGCCAGAGTCGCGCTCGATAACAATACATTATCACGATTGATTATATTATTATATCGATACACCAGGACCCTCACGGGTTAGGCAGTGCAAAAAATATATAGCAAACATCTATAAATAAATGTCAAGAGGATGTAATTGAAACGACCGTGTACCATGAGCCTCCTCGAGCTTGGCGGCGGTGACCCATATCTGTCTGTCGGTGGGGATGTTCTCGCGCGCCTTGTTGAGCACCTTCCTCGCGTTCTCGTAGGTCTCGAGCCGGGCCAGCGCCAGCCACAGCTCCACGCTCGTGGGGCAGCACTCCACGGCGCGCGACAGCAGGATGCGCGCGTCCTCCGGGTTCTCCAGCTCCACGGCCGCCTTCCACAGCCGCACCGAGTTCGGGATGTGCTCCAGCGCCTTCCGGAATACACGACGCTTCGCCTGGATGGAATACAGAGTCGCGATTTGATCGTTAGTTTATAGTCTGCGCAAGTAATGAACAGATGATATTTTATATCAATGCGAAGCATTGGAAAAGGTGCCGCAAGACTGTATCACTAAAAACGTTAAAAAACATAGTATCATCAAGAAATCACGTTTCATATTTAGTGCTTAATGCTTTCTCCCAATCAAAGGTTTTTGGCTACTTAATGTAAGTAAAAAATAGAAAATACATGAAAAAGGTAAGTGACAGAAAGGTTACTTGTACTGTTATATTATATCAATATATCCATTTTGTAATTTAGAATGTGGAAAATATAACACACATAGAATGGAAAGGTAATTATTGTAACACACAAAGATTAAAGAATGATAATCGTGAGGAACGAGCAAGAGTGAGTGAGAGCGTAGGAGAGCGACAAAAAGAGTTACTGACTAAAAAGAAAGAGAAAGATTTTCATGCGATCTACATTAAAATGAACAGGTCTCCAGCATGACCAGCGAGGTCTCGGTCGAGGCCGGACGCGCGCACCTTGGTCTCCTGCTCGAGGTCGGCGGCCTTGACCCACACGCGCACGCTGTGCGGCAGGTTGCGCGCCGCGTGCGCGATGACGGCGCGCGCCGAGTCGCGCGGCTGCAGGCGCGCCGCCTCCAGCCACAGCTCCTCGCTGCTCGGGTTCACCTCGCACCCCTTCATTATCAGGTTGCGCGCCGACTGCACCTTGCCTGCGGGACGCGCGAGAGGTCGCAGTTACGCTTGCATCGTTCCGCTGTTGAACGAATCTCCTTAGAATTAGACATGTTGAAAACATTATTTGCCACTCGGACCAGTGTAAGTGAGCAAGTGAATGCCGATATTGTTATATTTAGTTATTTAAAAAGGCTGTTACAAGTTTCCATTTATTCATTTAGCAGGCTACTTTTTAGCAGTAGGCTCACATTTGACACCTGTCCCGTCTGATGACATGAGATGAGATGCCGTCAAGATGCAACACGCTTGTCTAGAAAGTGCCTATTCATTCTTGTCTTGAATCATCAGGGTGAACAAATCAAAATAGTTGTATGGATCATTTTGTACTGGTTATTTTAATGTATGATACATTTTCTGTTACAACTATTAAGCACATGCAGAATAAATGGCAGTGTTTATGTCAATATACCTTTTTGTGCATATTATTTATTCTATTTCTAAAATAATATTTCATGCTACAATATTATACATAATCATTATAATCATGTTATAATAAAAGTTGTGGTCTACTTAAATAGGATACTAAAAAGTTGTATATTTCAACATATAGTATTCTACCGAGGTATTGATATATTTTAAACTTTTACAAAATACCAATTACTGTATTCCTACCTGTAACCTCTTCCAAACGCGCACTAGCAATCCATGCAGGTGGATGGTTTGGATTGGTCTCCCGCACAGATTTGAGCAGCAACCGAGCCTTCTTAATATCATTTATATCCCCACCATACGTTGGGATCATTGATTGCAAATCTGTCAGGTAACCCTTAGGATCCACTACTGTCTGCCCAGTCACAGAATCAGACACTTGCGATAATTTAACAGTCATTAGAGTGTTCCTGGCTTGACCAATTTTCCTTAGATCCAAGTCACCTGGGAAATTAAAATGTTCTTTATTATAATTCGCTGGACTGTGTATTTTGGGTTCTTTCAGAATTAGAAAGGTTAGTCTTTTATTTAATTTAGTACTTTGTTCAATTTAGTAAGCCTTATAAAGTGCTTAACTTTAAAATAATACACAAGAGACTATATAATACTATAATTAAAAAAGAGGTTTAAGAAAAGAACAACAAGGCCAATTTCAGAACAAATTAATACAAATTTTCCAGTACCTGAAGGTGTCAACATCCCTGGAGTCATAACACCTGGCATCATTGAAGCTAATCCAGAGCCAGGGTCAATAGAGGAGGATGATTCACCACCCAGATTTCTGGAAAGCACACTGTCTGGTAATGGGGTGAATTTCTCTGCCCTTGGGTTGCGCTGTTTCCTGTTTCTCGCGTCACCTACCTCGGGAATGGCCGCCCATTCGTCTTCAGATACTTGTTTCAGTTCTCGTTTTAGATCAGAGAATTGTTGCTGGATCTTTGGTCTGTGGGCATTAAGCAATAAATTTTTTGTACATTTAAATTTTCTTGACAAAAAAAATATTTACATTTTTCAAATACAACAGATCTCACCTCTCTTGACGATATCTTTCCAAATCTTCCTTAAGTCTTTTCTCTCTGTATTCCTTCCTCTTTTCATCCATTCTCTTGTCAATCGACTCATATATAGCATCTGCTTCAGCGTCATCTTTGTCATATGGATCCTATGACACAATAATAATAAGAATAAAATATGGGTCAACCACATAACACCACACCTGTGATCTCCAAAGAGGTAGGTAGAAGAGTATAGTTCATGTTTCACCGGTTTCGTTTACACCCCATCACAGAATAGATGGTGAGCCAATTTCAATGCAACAAGCACAAATCCAGATTCCGAGCAGCTACTGGAAAATGTAGTTGGAAAAACCCAATAGTGCTCAACTCCGGATTTTAAGACCTGTCAACTACCTGTCACACTCATAACCCCTCGAAAGACAAGGCAGTACATACATACATATATATCTTCACGCCAGATCCCTTACGGGGTAGGCAGAGAGCACGGAATGCCAAGTATCTCTATTCTCACACACCTGCCGCACCTCCTCCACATTCATAACTCTTTTCATACATGCACACTGGTTTTGGAGACTTCTGACTGCCCATCAGTCAATATTTGGCCTATTCCAAAACAAGGTGGTAATATATCAAAGCAGATATTACCAGAACTATTTAAGACAAGTAGCTACAATTTTTGACTCCTCTGACTACATCTTTACAGAAAACAGATGTGCTGGTGTTACATTTATTTAGAGGTGTTAAATTTTTGATTTGAAACATCTATAGCCATAGATTAAGCTCATTGTTTTAAAAGCTAAAAGCCTGACTGTGATGAGTCATTCTAAGATATGATAAGAAGGGTGGATTTCACTGATGATTTCCAGATGCACATTTTCTATACGATGACCTTTCCCACAACACAGATTTAGTGGAGATGTGTATTTAGCAATAAATGTTATCAACTTATTCAACTGGCACTGGTCACTGTGATTACCTAGTTCACTTAAAAACTTAATGTTAACATATATTCTTAAAAGAGTTTCTTACATAGAGGCTGATGTATAGCAGTGAAGGTAGACAACTGATGATGGTATATAAGATGAACAGAATGAATATTTAATTTCAGAACCCAATTAGTCCATAATGCAATTATATCTTTGACAAATAACATTGCTATGTTCGTTTTCTTACCTTTGAGAACAAGGAGCCACTGTATCCAGAAAACTCATCATAGTTGGAGTCATTCAAGTCTTCATCATCATCTTCCTCCTCATTTTTCTTGCGTTTAGCGGCCGGTGGAGCGTGGCGGTCGTCGCTGGCAATGTTTGAAATGTTTACTTTAATAAAAGATAACTACTAATAATGGAGTAATTTAATGAAGTTAATAATAGTAGGCCAGTTTTTCGCTTTAGTTTATAGTTGACATCATAATATTTAAATGAATTACAACCTAAAAACTAAAGCTTAATGAGCTTATAATTATTGTTTTTCATGAAGGATTGCTTGCATACTTACGAAACATCATTAGCGTCCCTAGCTGGACCAATATCAGACCGCGTAGTAAAACCAGTTGCACTGCAATAAATAGTAATAACTCGTTAATCGCTCTTTAAATACATCGTAATGTATTGCACTGAATAAGGAAATATATACAGACCCTCGACCAACACCAGCTACATAACCTAATGGCGCGGGAATGCCAAGGAAGTGCTTTTTATTTTTATTTACAAACGCTTGCGGTGGCACTGACATCGTGGTGGCAATAAAACTGGTATAATCAAATAAATAAGAAAACAAAGGAAGTTGTAAAAATAGTAAGCGCAACTTTTGCTACACTGTTTGCCTGTTTGACGTTTGCTTTGACACTATTGTATTTGTGATTATGAATGGCAAAAGGTTCTCACTCTGCCAACTAATTGTAATGAGGACATGAAAGCATATTTTATATACAAAATATGTAGATATTATAAAACATTTAGCAAAAGGGAACAGTATAAAAATTATAAAAAAACACATTAAGTTTCTCTGAAAAATTAAATGAATATGATGATTCTTGTTAGGTGAAAGATTCGTATTATTTTTTTCATTTATAGAAATAAGTATAAGTTTCAATTTTAAGTTCAAAGTTAAGTTTCAATTTTAATTTTAAAAAGTTGAATTGATTGTCGACTTTCACCAGTTAGAAAAGAAATTCAAGAAGAAAAGGGACAGAAAGAATAAGTATTATTAATTTAATTTCTTCCCTCATTTTTTAGAGAGCTTATTAAGTAGAATTAATATGATTTTTTTCGGATACTTCAAATCTGTTTATTATCTATCTTTTATCCTATACACACTAGTCAAGTAATGTAACCGCGTTGCCTAGCAACTGAATGTTTTCAAATTAATTGCCCAGGATACATATTATACTATATTTGTGTTTTAATGGTGAAATTTATTTTCATGAGGATAACTTGTTCTCACTAAAACACAATGGCAGAGCCTATTGTAGCATGTTCTCCAGAACTACTTCCCAGTGTGAGCAATAGTAGTAAAGAATTTTTACTTATAGAAAAATCGTGTGAAGCTTATAAAGATAGCGATGAGGAAATTAAAATGATATTTAACGAAATTCAGAAACTTTCGAACGCTACCGATAGGAATACTGATATTAGCTACATGGAAGATGTAGAGTTGATTTTGAAAAAGGCTGAAGACATCGCGCATGAAACTGAACATTTATTGAAAAATAGCCCTGTTTCAGCGATATCTAAATGTGTTAATAAAACTAAACCCATCTCTATACCAGACATACAAGTAACAGAACCGTGTGAAGGAGAGGCTATTAAAACTGAAAATAAATGTCAAGGAAATACTAAGGTGAGCACAATGTTTTGGATTTTATCTATACCCAGAGATATTAAGATAGCTAATAGACAAAGGCCGTGAAAAACAAATTTTAAAGTGGCAATATACACACACATGTCTTCACGCCAGGTCCCTTATGGGGCAGGCAGAGTACGGAATGCCAAATATCTCTATCCTTACAAACCTGCTGCACCTTCTCTCCATTTATAACACTTTTCATACATGCATGTCGGCTTCACGATGATATATTTATATTGTATGTATTTACATAGTTAAGAATGAGGAATAAAACAAATAAAATAAGCAAATAATTTATTCCATAGAATATCTTAATTTTTTAAAAATACATGCAACATTGTCTTCATAAAAACATATCACATAGAATAAATACTATATAAATGCACAGTCTAATAGATTTTTTTGTATCTGCTCAAAGAGCATGTAATTGTTTAGCGAGGACCCTTAAACCGGCTAATGATTCTTTAGCGACAGGGATGATGTAGGAAGTAGGAAGAACAAAGCCATAGCGACCAGTGTCACTAAGTTCTATGGTGTATGTGTATTTGATGCCTTGGCCCTTGGCCCAGTCGTCTGAACCACCAGAGGCTGGGTACAGGAGACCACTGGATGACCCAACTTGGTATGCTGATCCACCTGCCTGTTGGATGGCCTGTAAGGAAATGTGTGTGATTTTTGTGTGAACAGAACAAAAATTACAAATCATCTTTTCTTTTTGTCAAATAAGAGTTCCTTAACAATATCATCCCGATTAGATCACAATCTCATATTGATTACAGATAAGATTTGTTTAAGGATTGTGATGAATAATACCCTTGTACACTTGGTGCCATAACTTTATGAAAGCAGAAAATTCCATTACAAAGAGTGGAACAGCCTCCTGGTGTTTGTATTTTTTGGACACATTCCACTGTCACTTTTTTTATGTTCATATGATAGGCTAGTGTTTGGCTGCAAATCCACTTGATGAAGTGTCTATGACTCCTATTGATGACACATATTGAGAAAAAGCCTATACACCTTGCCTGAAAGATATAAAGTATCTTCCAGGCAAGGTAGGTACGAAATAAATTATTAGTGCTATAGGCCAAAATTTGCATTACAATAATGTTGAATAGATATCATAGTTCACCTGAGCTATGTTCCTGCCCACATATTCGAGATCTTTGTGGTCGGGAGGCACAGCATTGTCATAGCCCCATGGGTACAGCAGATACTGTCCATAGCTGTGATATGTTAGGTACGCTGTGAAGTTTGCCGCACTGGTCTTGATGAAGTCCTATGGGAAAGTTGAAGTCATTATGCTTACAAATTTTGTGACCGGCCTGTTAATTTTGGGCTTGAATGAGAACTAGTAACATTAACAGGATGAAGTGATGCAATAATTACATGCATATGCATATTGTCATACCTATTTCCTACACAGTGAGGCAGACTTTAAGGATTGACACAATATTGGCAGACTTTTTCGCCAACAAATAATATTATCTTTTATTAATTACATGGTGTTACTATATTATAGATTGTACATTACGTAAATGTCAATTTATGTATAATATATGCAAACTTGATTTGCTATTCCATTTTTCACATTAGTTGAAGTTTAACACATACTACTGAAATGATGAGATTGGTCATGTTATGAGGGCTATACAGCATACAGAGCCAATTTCCTTTTGTAATGTAAATGTTGGATTTAGCTCTGGCTTCATTTGTTCCTGACCTATGACAACTTTCTAGTGGAATTATTTCATATATGAAAATTTTATTTAATGCGATTTGTGATATCCAAATCCAATCTGTTTTCCATTAAAATGATTGAGCCAATAATATTATGTGGAGTTAATATGTTTGCTTAGATAACAAAAGTTATATAGAGAAAGTGTATGCATGACTTAATCCTGGGCAGATTAGGATAGTCAGAGTGACGCGATAAATTATAAAGGTGTGTTTTAACACTTTACTAGTCTGTAGATACCTTGTAAATAAACTAGCGATAATTACCGTTTTATCGATTGCTTCAGTGCATAAGTTATTACATGTGGAATTTTATGTATGTGAATGCTCAGCGCAATTTTCCTTTTTTATGTACGTATTTTTGATTCGTACATAATTATTTGCGTTTTTATTTCCTAGCAGTGTTTCTTTATTGAGTAATAAAAAAGTTTTTAAATACTGTATGGAATAAGAAAAAAAAGCATAGATTCCATTGCAATCATAAACTTGAATGATAGGTTGCGAAAGTAGAGTTTGAAATAACTATAAAATTGATACCTTGTTTCGGAGGGTAAGGTATATATCTTAAAGTGTATAAGTTTCCAGTCCTGCTTGGTATCGTTACTTTATAATAATATTCCGCTGTAGCTCGAGACTAGAATACGGGATTAGAATAGAATCAAGTGACTCGGTATCGTATTGATATCTCTTGTCAGTTGTAAGAGGCAACTAACGGGAGTTTTCCTTTGCTGGATAAGGTTCTTTAGATTGAAGATAACGAATGCCAGAATGTCACGATGGACAGGTGCGACTTGCTAGACTTTACATTTATTAGAGACCTGAAGAATACTAAAGTATGTAGATTTCCTTCCACAGGTCAGTTTACATAACATTGAATGGAATTCTGTTTTCGTTCCTTACCGATACTGCTCGCGACTCAGGCTCAGAGAACGCCCTACTGCCGCGATAGATGTCGCTGCACGGATTACTGGAGGCACCTTTGCCTCCCCAACGATACCTGTCAAAGTTATTTAAAGTTTATGTTGGTGTGATACATAGCTGAAAACGTTGTCGGTTAAATGATTTTGACAGGCACTAAAACGTTCTAGATGTTTATGTCAGTGTAAATTGTCTAGTTACCGTGAACATTCAAAATAGTAAAGAGACCAAAAGACAAAACTTGGTTTTCCTGACATTACCCAAAATTTCTATTAAGATCAGTGCCTATACAGGCTCTTCCTGCTCCCACTCCAGGCTTCCTGTTTTTCCTCCACAAACGGTCGCCGACGTGGGTGTATTCGTATCCGTCGGGGTTTACAACGGGCAGGAAGTACCTTAAATGAATAATACAGTTGAAGAATTGACATTTCAGATAGCTTTCGAAACAAATAGAAAGGGCGGTTGCTATATTTTTCAACTTATTTTATGGAAAATGATAACAACTGATACCTTAATTCTAAGTACAAAGGTATTTATTGCTTACCAATCGATATTTTTAATATCATCCGACTCAGAATCGAACTTTTCTGCAAATTGATTGATGAAAAACGTAACGGTCGCAGGGCTGATCCATTCGCGGGCGTGTATACCCCCATCTATGAATACAGCCTTGTTGGTAGGCTTGCCATTAGAAATCCTCAACACCTATCGATTGTAATTAATATATTAGTTTTACATAAAAAAAATAATCAGTCTTTGTAATCAATAACGTCATAAAAATAAATAAAATCTCAAAGACAAGATATTTTTTGTTTTATTTCTAATCTATTAAATATGTCTCTTTAATAAGTTTTAATAATTTGAAATTAAAAAAGAAAAAATGTAACTAACATGAGTTAAAAAAAACATTCACTAACTTTAAGATCGCGCCCTTCATGAGACTTTCCAATGGATTTTACGCTGACAATAGCGGGATAAGTTTGCGCTAGATAGTCCATGAAGCCATGTATGTCCGCTAGTCTGTGATATAGCTTCCATGTCATACGGTGACCTGTTAATGTGGAAGGGATGACCTGTTTATATGTAATTCGTGGAAATGTGAAATATTCGGAATTTTCCTCATGTGTCCATATACGTAGTCATGTACATCATAAGAGGGCATAAAACACCTCCCTGATGGACCAAGGGTACAGTTTAACTCGTACAATTAATAAAAAATACCAAAATTATCACGGTGAACACTATACATTGCATTTACACAGATTAAATCCTACAATACCTCTATTAGTAACAAACGTAGGTAGGTAAATAACAAAAACTTAAACGATAAACACAGTCATGCAACAAATCCTGCCCAGCGTATTAATAAAATATTAACGAAACGTTCATATTGTGAAGGTGTCTATAAAAGTTAAAACACGAATGTGCAAACTATTAGAGCCCGTGTCGAACTGAACAACGAACCCCAATTCGCGCTCGGCCAGTACTCCATTGGCAAATCTAGAGAATTGTAGCCCATGTAGGCACCTACTGTACTTAGACGGCGATTGGAAGCCCTGTAACGCCAAAAATTGTAAGCTCTCACTGCAACAGAACGACATAGTACCCTGGAATACGAATTTATATTATGTCTTTTGTATGTTTACGAGACAAGGGCATACAAACCTTGCCTGTTCTCCAATTCAATTTCGTTCTCGTCCAGCGGTGGATTCTCCTCATTGATTCGCCTCTGTAGATCATCGATCACCACTTCATAAGTTATGTTTTCCCTTTTGAAAATGCGCGTTACGTTTTCAATGGCGTTAGGTTTGATGAACACGTCTATATGTGAATGGTTGCCGGCCCATGTTGATATTACTGAAACATGGGGAAAATAATTAGAATTTGCATTTCATGTGTTTTGTATAATTTCACTCCCAATTTGTGAACTTACAATTTCTACGTCTCAATCTTCCGATAGTTGCCCGAATATTGTTCTTTTCCGTTGCTACTTTCCATAGTTGGGAACCTGTATAGTCCACCTTATCGGTGAAAGCTGTTTTTAAAAGAACCTGTGCTTCTTGTTCTTTGTCTTGTATCTTTTCATTTATAGGATCTGCTGTTACAAAAGCTTCATTGGTTTCAGCTTGTACTTTGGTAGGTTCATTGTCAGGGTCCTGCGGTTGTTTTACAGAGTTCCGCGGTGGCCATTCTAAAAAAAAACTAAAGGTTGAACTTAAACTTAAATAGCCTGCAATGGTAAAATATACCATCATTAAAGTACTTAATGCGAACGTGAGCAATTTTGTATAATTAGGGAAACCTTGTTTTACATTGGTCTTTATAGCACGCTGTACCATCAACAATTACTGTCAGAGGGTATTTGAGTCAGAGCGTTATTAGAGATTAGAATAATGGGTTAAATTGATATCATTTGTACACTGTTGTAGAACAAAGGGTTTCGCCAATCTGATTGTACTTACATGCGTCGGTAAGTACGTTTGGTTTGAAAATTTAATTTTATTATTTATACTGCATACGACATTAAATAACAGCGTTTAACGCCTGTGTCCAATATTGAGTGACAAAGAAAGCCAATTGATTTATTGCCATGTGGTGCATGCCATTGTAATGCAAACACATAACGCATCGATAAGTAGATGGAGGCGATTGAAAATGCGCCGCGCGTCCGCCCTGCGACATGTTTTAATGACTTTCTCTGGCCGCGGTTTGATTTCCATTTACACTTTGCTTGATCTTCGCCGGGCTAACGGTGTTAAGACTGATTTACACTCTCGTTTTGACACGTTACGACACTCATAAACGGGCGAGATTGGTTATAAATTATCCACTACAATGTTGTGTTTATGTATGAGGGAATTATATTTTATGAATGCGATTTGCTTGTTCAATTTTATTGTTGTATAAGCAATTCATGTGTGTGAGTGTGTGACTCGGGAACATTGTACCAATTTTTTTATTCCTCGTGCGATGTTCATTTCCGTAACATTCGATATTTGATTTAGCTCACGTATGCAGTATCAAGGCGCCTGCGTGCGTTTAATCCTGATTTTATTGTTCCGGTTCATTTGGAACGAATTATTTATCTTACTGTGGACAAATGTGAGGAAAACAATGTTGGTTTTCTGCATTATTTTTGTATAATACAAATTATTTAATTACATCCGTAGTTGAGTGTGTATTTTTAATTAAAACAAGACTTGTAAATGTATAAGATTTACCCACAATTATTTTTTTAAATTACATTTAGGTTTGATGAAATACCTATGCTCGTGGTCGCGTGTTACACGTTATTATCAAATGGATTCTACATATCGAGGGCAGGTATATTTTAAAATATTTAATCTTTTAAACTTTATAGACCTGCGGCGCCTCCTCCACATTCATAACTCTTTTCATACATGCACACCAGTTTCGGAGACTTCTGACTTCCCCGTCAGCGAGTATCTGGCCTATTCCGTCAAGATAGGTGAGTCTTGGCCTCCCTCGCCACGTACCTCCATCAGCTGCTCTCAGCATGTCCAACGGAGCATGCGCCTTGTCATTTTTACATCAATACTCTCTTTCATATAATTCTTCTATTTTAAAAATAATTAAACTATTTTTCTGTCAAGTTGTTTGCGATTATACTTTTTACAATGAAAAGTTTAGTTTTCTTACAATGGAAATAATATAATAAATGGAATAGATCCGTGTAAAATGTGTTATTTAAATATTTTTGGTGAAAAAAGTATACTATGGGTAAATTTCTAATATAACCACGTACTGGAAACGGTTGAAAGTGAGTCTAATCTTTAAAAATAATATCGTCTGCTACACCTTATTTTATACGTAACATGTACCATCACGCCTGTAATCCCTCAAGAGGTAGGCAGAGCTACGTAGAACACTCCTACGTGTCACCGGTTACATTTACGTCCCAGTATGGTATAAGTGGTCAGCTTATTGCTATATATCGGGCACATATCCAGACTTCGAGCCATTAGATACTAGAAAAGCTAAATTGTAAACATTTAGTAGTGCCCGGCCTGGGAATTGAACCCAGGACCTCCCGATCGGCAGTCGCACTCGAAACCAACACGACCAACGAGACAGTTGAATTATTATTATTTTGAATTTTATTACGACGTTCTTCTAAATACGATCAATGTTACAAATTGTCATCCGGCGGAATTTTAGACGGTCAAATCAAGTACGTTCAGCTATATAGCGTACTATCACACCTAAAATCCCCGAAGAGATAGGCAGAGGGGTGTAGTACACTCCCACATTTCACCGGTTACGTTTCACTATCGTATAGGTGATGAGCCTATTGTCGTACATAGGGCTCAAATATAGGCCTTTTAATCGAGAAATCCCTTAGTACCCGATACGAAATTTGGACAAAGGACGTCTCGATCGTTAGTTGCGTTGGCAATTGTCAAATATATAAATAAAAAAAAGTTATATTACCTTTGCCGGGTTCGAGTTCATTGATGAGCGGCGTGCAGAGGGTGCCGCCTGTCACTAGCGCCAGGTACACGACCGTCCACGAGCACAGCTCCATGGCTACTGATGGTGGAAGCGGCCGGACGACGGAAGACAACGCATCAATGCACCCGTGGACGTTTTTATTAGCGTTTCGTGATTCACCGCAGCGGTCGGCGAATCGGTCTTCATGTAGGCTCATTACACTATCTATCGAGGCTCGATATATATTCTGAGAAGAGCATGCTCGAAAAACAATGTAGTGTTAAAGTTCGTCGAACCGAGATTTGTAAAATTTTGTCAAAGAAAGTAATGAATTTTAACACCATTTGTCTACCGAATTTGTTACCGGTTTTCCTCCCGGTATCTCTAACATGTTAAGTTATTTTAAAAATGATCACTGAACTTGTATGAAGTTTAAATGTGCACGCCTAATATTGCGTGAGGGCTTAAGCAAGACCTAAACTATTGACTTGAACTATTATATAATCGATGTATGTGATTTAATCTCCCACCTAAGTGAATATGTCGCAATTCTTTTGAGAAATTACGATTCTTCACCCTTTAACCCGGCGTCCGCGCGTCGTTCTGTTTGTTTTGGAACCAGAATGACAAGCTGACTGGTTTCGCGGAGGAGCCGCGGCCGGTCATTGCCATTGGGTTGCAGTTATTTAATAATATCTGTAAAGTGTTTACTGTAAACACGTTTTTCCTCCGTTAGACCAGCTCGCAAGCGGCGCCGGTTCGGTTTTTCAACGAGCGCGACGCACAGTTAAGTTTTATTGGACATTGACCGATAATAATCTTTTGAACCTGTGGTCAGGGAAACGTTCTAATTATAAACGAAATTGAACTGAATTGATTAAAGTATTAGCTTTTCTTTATGAAGGCTTGTTTCTCAAGTGTCGCTATTATAAGGGGAACTATATATTTTTTTAATTTTGTTTTTGCATATGTCGTATAAAGTTTGCATTGCTAAATTCTTGTCCTAGGTCAGTCAGTCAGTTAAACAGGTGTCTAAGGAAAACGGCGAGCCTCGTCGTAAAATTAAATCAAGACCTTTCTCTGCCGGTGTCATCGATTCTAAGAAAAAAGAGACTGCGAAAGTAGCTCGGCTTGTAGCAAATACGCCAAAAAAAATACCAAGCTGTAAACATGATACACTTATTGAAGAATTAAAAGATACTAACGAAAGAGTGAAGGGCCTCGAATTGTTGAATGTGCAACTCACAGATGACAATAAAACTATGCGTAAAAGATTAGATGAATTGAGCGAACAAAAACATGTCGCTGATTTAAAATTAGCAGAATGTGAAAAGTTCACCAGCCGGCTCGCAAAGGAGTACGAAAGTCGGAACAATGAATTGAAAACAGTTAAACAGAATGAAAGTTCAGTGATTGCTGAGCTACATAAAGAGAGAAATGAGAGAAAAAACTTGTCATTGCAACACGAAAAAGACGCTCTTGTTATTCAAGATCTCCAGAGGCAAGTTAAAGAAATGGAAATGATATTGAAAAGGAAACATCCGGATTCAGTGTCAGCTTTAATAGGTAATGAAATTGAAAAAATATTCGTAACGAAACATGAAACTACATTCTATCCTATTAAAAATATTTGTTTATATGTTTTAATTCCCTAATTCGCTTCAGTGGCTGCGAAATCAACGTCGGTCGAAGACAATAAAAAGAAATTATTAGAAGATCGTATCGCGAGATTAGAACAAGAATTAAAAGACAAAGAGAGCCATTTTCAGGGTATACTTTTAACGCTTCAGGAAAAATTTGGTGATATGAAACAAAAATACGAAAATCATATAATCGACGTTGAGCGACAATTAATGGAAGATCGTAAAACAAACAATGTACTCAAGAATAAAATTAACAGGGTGAATTTGAGCAATGTTGCCATCCAAACAGTTCCCAAACAACATAATTCTGTCAGTACACAAACGGTTTTGAGGCCGGACAGAGTTTCATCGGCATCGAGTAGATTGACTCAGAATTCGGCTTTATTGTTAAATAAGTTAAAAGAAGATAGTTATTTAGTAGCTACAATAAAAGGTTTACAGGCCGAACTTACCGTTAAACAACGCACCATATCGAAAATTAATAGAGAAACAGAAGAGCTGAGAAAGAATTTGAGAAATCTCCAAAAAGAAAAAGAAGGTGTTTATATATATCTGCTTCTTTATTAACCTATTTCATTGTTCGTATTTCTATAAAAAGTTTATTATTTCTGTTATTTTTCAGTGCTGCTTAACTTAAATCCTCAAAAAAAATTAAATTGCAAGCAAGTCAAGTCCACCGAAAACATATTGGCGAGGTTGAACACGGAAATGGAGTCTGAACTTTCTGAGGCGCGAAAACAGATAGATGTTCTAACACACGAGAAAACTAGATTGCTGGATTCTTTGAAACGCACAAATGAGGACTTTATACTACTGAAAAAGAAACGAATTCAGGATGTGAGTACAAATATTTATTGCTTGTGTATGTTGAAGTATGTGATAAAATGTTAGTCTATTTCTAGTTGCTCTGTGGTTTTATATATATGGATAATTGTCTTATTCATTTATAGATTTGTTTTGCTTTGTTACGACGTATTAGATTGACGTAAAATAATAACATCAGTTGAATAAGAATACGAATTCTTCTTTCCATTAGCTTCACACATTGCAATTAGCGCACGAGAAGGAGTTAATGCAGATGAATATGCAGTTATATCCCTTGCAAGAAGAGATCAAGCTTCTTAACCGGACGGTGGAAATCCTCCAGGAACGTGTAAGGGCAGCGGACGATAAGCTCTTGAAATACCAAATGGGTCTTAAGGACGTTGACGTCCGTGGCGGCGGAGATAACATGGCGTCTAGGACCTGTGTCAAAAACAAGTAACAGAATAGTTTCACTTACAATGAAAAAGTTAGAATGAAAAAGCTTAAGAGTGTAGCTTGTTCTGATCAAGTGCGGGATAGAAGACTTCACGAGTTTTAAAGAAAATTGTGTATTCTAAGGCATTGCGGTCCCTTGCGATATTTGATCTTTAAACGCACGTTTTTTGTAAAGAGATGCGCGTCAGGTTTTTAAAGGAGGATCCCTGGAGTGGGACACTGAACTCTAAACTATAAGACTATTTCTGCTTCGTATTGACAATCGTCTGTCCAGCTCATTAGGGTCGCGCCGTGGAAAATATTTGGATGTTAAATATTTCTGTTAAAACAAACGTCTCACATTATAAATAATGCATTGGAATCATTCACTCTTTGGGACAGTCCGGATAGTTCTATATAGATTTTGATTATATTGTAACGCAAGACACAAGGGAATGTTCAGGATGCCGAGTACGGTTCTGAAGCGTGATCATGAACTCATTGTAAATCGAAATGGAAATATACTTTCTTTGTGATGTGACAGTTGTTGACAAGTTGCTAGTCAGGTCTAATACATGTATTTATATATAGACAACCATTTACATCCTTCTAGATACAATATAATGTTGTCAATATTCTCACTCATGTTTATTATATAGGATGTTGGCTCTCAGGCACGAGGTACGAGTCATTACTTCGTATCTTAAAACAATACAAATGCATGCTTGTATATCAGTTTTTTGAGTGAAAGCATTATGTGTAATGAAATGCAGATCACGATTACGAACCGTACCGCTTGCGTGAAATCTACTTTGATCGCGACACTGTTTTAAATGACAAAGGACGTTACAACCATCTAGATTTAGCTTGTTGTTTAATTGAATAATTATCGTTATACGAGACAGTCATTAGGAGTTCGTGTAGAAAGTAAGAATGGGACCAGTCGCTCCGAGTGCTAATATATTAGCGCTACGATGCTAAATTAAATATGGACAATAGGAAAGCCGTTATGTAGGTTGTGTTACCAATGGTGCTTTAAATGTATCATGCGTTTATGCCCTACCGAACTGCATTTGTAGATTAAAGGTTGAGAAATTAAATCATTTTGTGAATTATTATAGCACAAAGTAAAATTCATTTGGACATATTTTATTTATGTATATATATGCTGTGCTTATAAGTCTTAATTATGATTATTTTAATTTGGGACATTGTAGTCATTTCATGAAGGATCGATTTGGACAACCTTGTGCGCTAAGCAGCTACGCATTGTTCCACTGCTCTCCATTTTGTAGGACGGAAAGCAAGTGGCTGAAAAAAGCTACAATGAAATCTAAATAAATTGTGTGATGTCATTCTGTGCGCAAATGTATTTGAAGATGTTATTTATAGATGTGTTGAATATAATTGTGTTATTGTGTAAGATTTGTTGAGTATAAATTTTGTAATAATTATTAATTGTAGTAGGTATAAAGATGGAAAGTTTTTAAAATTCAATTTAAAAAGACGTGTATTTGAATTGGTCCATGCATTGTTTGAACGTTCAAAAAAAATTTTTGACGTTTTGGTTAATATGAATTTTTATAATTTTTGATCACCGGAAACAGGTCTTGATATCACGAGCTAGGCAGTTTGTACTTTAGAGGCGTAGA
>DWEI01000178.1:0-25948 GCA_018245875.1 Mysoria ambigua | reverse complement strand
GACCGGATTGACCATACGAATACGAACTATACGAATACTTTGACGTATTGTATTTTTATCATAAAATATAAATGTCGTACAATTTGTGAGTTAAATTAATTACATTATTTACCCCTTGGTTGATCATTATGTTGTTTTTTGCGAAACTTCCGCATTTCAGTTGTTTAATACATTGTCTCAATTGAATTTATATATTGGAACCTGCGGTAGAAATCAATTCCTTTAAAACTAATCAGAAGTCATTATTTTTTTAGGACATTAATTTTGAAAGTTTTATAAGATATAAGATATAAAGTAGAGCATTAGACGAGTATTTTTCGGATTGTGGACTTATATCATTATGTTGGTAAATGTTGTACATTCACCTATTGTATTCAAATCGATTATTCAAAAATTTACAATACCGTTAGTACATAATGATTGAATCGACAGTCGCGTATGTATGATTTAAATAAAACTTGAACTAATTACGCCATGACGGCAACGTACCTGCTACGGGCCCGAGGGTGGCTGCGAACAGCAAGAGACAGGTGGCGAGAGCGAGCTGCATGTCGTCGGCGTGCGTGCGGGGTCGGCGGAGACGCGGGTCGTACACTGGCTGGAGTGCGCTCACGCAACACGGGACACTCGGGCACACTGAGCGCGCGCTGCCCGGGACCCCCCCTTATAACAGAGACGCGTCCCGCGCGGGCCATTACTGAAACAACGGTTCAGCCGCGTCTTCGGCCGACGCCTCCACCCCCGCGTACATCGCCGGCTCGCGGCGGGCGCACCGTCAGCCGACCTCCTCCCGGCGAGCAATGGTGAGGACGTGGCTCGCGACAACGCGCGCGCCGCGCACGGCGCACGCTGGGCGCAGACGTCCGGCGGCGCGCGGACGCTCCGGCGCCCGCGCTCCTCGACACGGGAGTTATCTCGGCAAATCGTACCGCACAATAGTTTGCGTTCGCGCTCAATTTGTTCTTGTTGCGGTCGACGCGAATTCTTCGCTTGTCCAAAGGGTTGTCGTAGTTTTTTCTCGGATCACGGCGCGATGCGGCGCGCATCAAGGGTGTGCCTTTGTTACATCTCCCATTGAAGATAGGACTATCAGCCTCGGCGCAATTATTGCACGCGTCCTAATTTATTCTTACAACAGTAATTTATTATTGCTAGTGTAAGAAATACACACCTCGCGAACGACTTTATGAGCTAACAATGTAACGCGAGAAAAGATGTTCATTGGTATATTATGATTGTTATATGTTTGTTTCTTTTGTTAAATGATACCTATGGTATTTGAATCTGTGATTGTTAAATACGTTTCTTAAAAAAAGCTTTTTTAAATTTAAAAAAAAACACAATATTCATCATGACATAACTTTTATGCGATCATTAAACTCGATATTACTGTAAGCTGTTGTTATCCTTGCATACTTACACTCTTAATTGTTTGACGCTGCTGAAGTTGAGATAAATAAATAATAATAAAAAAACAGCAACACAGCCAGTGACACGGAGAACGCGCAGGATTTGTTTGGAACGAAAATAAATAGTCTTATTTTAAAATCCGCGAACGTAAAAAATATTATCGTGCTTAAGGAATAAACACATAGTTTTGTAATGTTTTTTTTTTGAATCGCGAGTGAACTATCTGCACCTGACATCGGAGCCTAGTAGATACGGCGACGTGTAAAAAATGGCATAATAACATATCAAAGGTGATGTAGATTAATATTTTGAAATTTCAATATCTGATCTTTTCTTTAAGTGCTATTTTTATTTCTTACACGCTTGTATTTTAACGCCAATATCTTATCCATTTCTGATTAGTACATATATTTGTCTTGTAATTGATTTAATTAATTGATTCCAATATTCGTTTTTTAGAAAATCTAAGTATTTTAACAATTTATATACGGAACAAATTTAACTCATTTAAAATGGAAAAGAAGTAGATGTAAGAGCCTTTCCAAAATATTTTTTTCATATAAACTCTGTTATTGAAATACATTTTCCGCAAAGATTTTTATTGTATTTAGCAAAGAAACTTCTTCATATATTTCTCTTGATTTTAAAATGAGTCAAATTGACTCAGTCCGTAAATTTAGTGTTAAACAAAACATTACTGTAAGTTACCTATTTAAATAAATATATCTTCTAAACATGTGCAGTTTTTGGAACATAGTTACCGTCATCCATAATCTATACACCCCCAAACTGAACGATATTATAACACGTGTTTGACGTATATGTCACAAAATTAATTTTTTACGTAAACGGTGAATCGTGGGAATGTTCTGTATTCCTCTGCCTACCTCTTCGGGGATTACAAGCGTAAAGTTACGTTTACGTTATTACGTTTAATTATTTATTGTTATTATAACTTTACAATTTGATAAAGAATGACCGCCTCGTCGGTCGTGTGATTGTAAACACGGCTGCTGAACCAGTGATCCTGAGTTAGTGATCCTAGTTGTCGGTTCGGATACAGTTGAATTTTTGCTAACTTCTCTTATAGTAGGTCGGAGTCTGGATTTGTGCCCGGGGTATGACAATAGCCTCACTCGCTGTTCCAAGACGTCACTGGTTACACTTGCACTCCTCGGCCTGCTGCTCCTGCGAGATTTAGGCGTGATATTGCGTTGATACAGAAAGCGGGAGTTCCAATTCGGCAGTACAACGAAATATTCACGACTCGCAATATAATCTACACAGAACTGACAAGGGAACTGTACATTCTCTAAAGCTTAATTGCCTAGGCAGACGTATGACTTTAATTTTCTTATTTATGCTAATTACGCGCGGTGTGCATTATGAAAATGAGTGAGGAGGGAGGAGCAATTGTGCCGACAAATACCGGGGACACGGTACGCGCGGGCGGGGGTACGCACCAACGCAAAGCTGACTATTAACTCTATATATACGCGTACGTGTGGGCTAATATAAAAGGTCCGTAAGGGTTACCATATTTCCACCTCTTTATAGAGAAGATTTGTTGTGCACCCGCGAGTAAAGTTTCAAACATTTCTGTGCTTCGGTGACGACGTCGGGCGATCCCTACGAATTATTATTTGCCGTTGTTTGTTTGTTACAATGTTCAGTAGTTAGATATTTATTAGTATATGCATTAGAAACAACGCGGTTGAATGTCCTCCAGATGCACACAATACACATATTGTCCTCACCATTAGTATCTTCATTGTCCTCACCATTAGTATCTTCAATGTCACTCTATCTAATACCCATCTTCAGGGAAATATTAGTCAACGTTAAAATTATAGTGAGTGCATAAATATTTTCAAAGAAGATCCATAATATAAGAAGACATAGGAGAGTACATACACAAGGTTTTTTTTTCATATGTACAATAATTTAAGTTTTATCAGACGCATTATCTAAATGTCCAAACAGTGTTTGACAAATAAATGAAACCAAAAAATATAATATTACACTGTATGCAAATTACAGTCACAAAAAAATGCTCTGCAAATCAAGTTTTTGTAAAGGCCACTTGTTTTGACCGCTATCGCCACTCAGTTCATTTCAAATTAATTTTGGTTAACATGTGCACATTTGTATAAAAGTGTCTCGTCTCGTAACGTCTGAGCAGATTATAAATAAAACAGAATTACGATTTATATAGGAGCCAAGAAGCATTATTTAACGGCATTTCGCAATGTCTCGTAAACAATTTTTAGTGTCATGTTATTGTTGCGTCGAAACTCAGAAGTAATATTTAACAATTCGTAACATCATGCCCCTATCTCCCAGAGCGGGTAGACAGGGGAGTATAGTACACTCTCAGTTTTGACTAGTCTCATTTACGGCCCGCTATGGAATAAGGGGTAAAGGTTGACTGGCCGAGAATGCTTTTAGCATTGAGTCAGCCTTTTTATTCCTGTACTTTTTTGTAAGGTTTAAATATACATAGAATAAATAAATACATCCTATAACCATGTATCAGGCACAAATACAGACTCCAAACTGCTACTATCAATATTAATTTATAAAAAACCAATATTGCCTACTCGGGGATCGAATCCAGGGCCTCTCGGTTACTAGTCTCGCTTGCAATTAATTATTCGACCAACGAGGCAGTCATTATTTAATTGTAATCAATTAATCATGACAGCAACATAACAATTGCAGTCACTAAATACAAATCTTAAACAGTATTTCGCGATATCTTTAAAAGTTAACGTCTTTGCCAATTGTTATTTCGTATTGTGTTAAACAGCAAAATTATTATTTAACAGTATTCCGCATTGTGTCTTTAAATAACATTATTTTTTTCATGTTTTGTGATTGCAGCGAACCACGCAGCAATTGTCTTGGCTGAGCGAATATACGACTACATACATTATTATCTTCAACGAGATCAAACAACGCGGACGAGAAAATCTCTGCATGTAAATAGGCCCTTATGCCGGCACTAGCAAATTGAGTTCGTTTTCTTCTTTACTACATCCCTTTTAAGCGCAGTAAAAACGTGCACTCAGCGGGCAGGTAGAGTTGGGTATGATAGAATGTCCGGAATTTTTGGCGCGGCATCTAATTTCCTTTTTGTCATGGTGACCCTACGCCGGCTGCAGTTGAAAGCGACCGACACTGCGTCACCACCAGAAGCATGCAGCTTTGAGAGCCACGTTAATTGGCGCTGTTTACCGACGCACCACCGGCCGCTGGGCCCGCCGCGCGCAGCCCCGCACGGCCTCCGTGCGTTTGATCGTCTCACGCTTTGTGTAGAGTCGCACCAAGTGCATCGCATAATATCAACATGTAGGTACTTTTTAGACAAAATCCACTGTTTTGCCGATTGCTACCTACTGTACTTAATACGAGTAGTATATTATTAAATAATTATTTTACCAATAGCCAATGAGAAATGAATTTATATTTAGCAACAAACAATGTGAATCATTTCACACAATCTAGTCAGGTAACAACATATTTTTGCTAAAATCTATCATCAAAGTTAATAATTGTATTAAACAGCCTAAACTCCTCTAAACTTGAATCCCTCATGAATGTTTAAATTGAGCAAAGATGAGTACGTTAGAACTCTACATGAGAAGGTACTTGCAAAGGTCATTAAACACTAATCATTTATTTACTATTGAAACTTTCGCTACAAGATATTGCACTTAAGATGAACCATACAAAAGTTGAATCGCATTAATGCCTCCAAGAACATTTTTAAATCTCTTTTTAATCGCGATTCAACCGATGCCTATCTTATTGTTTTACATTGGATGAGTTACGTTCGGTGCTGCGAGTCGATAAAATAAAATTCACAGTTTTATTTTTCAAACCAAAAAAAAAACGTCTGGATATTTCTTTAATAGCTACAAAAGAAACGAAGGTGAGTAGATCCGAACGATACAAAGGGGTTTTTTTTTTGGTATGCCAGAGAAGATGTTACGGCGCTACGGAGAGCGTTTAATTGAACGGGTGCATGACTCCGATGTTTGAATGATAGGAATAATGGGACCGCACATGCCGCCCGAACGGAGCTATTGATGCGGTAACCGCGGGCGTCGCGACCGCACCGCGCGCGTGCACGACGCACGTTCCGGCTATATTAAAACAACGGTCTACACGAGAGACGTAACTTTATAAATGTAGTCTTAACACACTATATCAGTGAGCATATGGAGGCGTAATATTACCGCGGTGTAACAAATATTACGATGATTTTGTAATTTAAGAAACTTGATAACTTTCACTGATAGACCGATGTTTCGGCTTTTGTTTTAGCCGATTGTGTTTAATGAACCTGTTTTCGGTCGCAGTTAAGATTCCTGCCATAATATATCCAAAACTTCGACACAAATGAAATTGGCGCGTAGCGCTCAGTTATTCTAATATATATGTATATTTGTATTTTTAAATAATAATAGAACTAATTTAATAATAGAAGTTTTAAACATAAAAAAAACTGTACTTTTTTTAATGTGTGCCATTCAATTATATTATATTTTTGTGTTTATAAATAATTATAGACCTAATAGAGGTTTAAAACGATTTCAAAAATAAATACATATTCATTAATTAGTTAATTCGTTTATTTATTCATATCTAACAATTTGCTAAGAAGCAAAAAAATAAACATTGAATTTCGGTGTATTGTAAGACATTCGATTAAATTTCAACTAAAGCATATATATTATGTAAATGTACAAAAGTATCGGCTTCGACAAAATCTTGGAATGGAATACCAAATACTGATTTACGGTATCGATTACGATCGTAAATTGGATTCTCTCTGCCCAATACTAATTACAATTTTCACTATTACCACTTTGATAGTCAATCACCACGAATAAGTTTAAGGCATATCAAAAGTCGCCGCCGTAGCTCCGCTGTTGTGGTATTCTAATGTTTCCATTCCAAATTCAAAATCCCAGCTGGACGGCAACGTTCCCGGTGGCCGTTGTCGTGGTCCTTCGATTATCAAGATCACGATAAAAATTTCTTTTCGCTATCGACTTAATGCCAATTTAAAAATAACCGCGTAATAGTCGGCCGCGGTACCAATGAATACTAAAAATAAAATAGTACGGGACGCTTGCCCTAACTGGATGCCTTTGAATCGCGTGTACCTATGTAGGTACCTATCTGTCTAGATTTATATTGCAGATGTATTCGTTGAAACTAAATATGAACATTCAAACTCATTTCTATCTATTTGATAATGTTACGAATTTGTCACTTGAGAGACGGTTTTAATAAACCTTCAATAAAGTTTTTTCTTTTCTCCAAAATATTTTTGTTTAAGTGAAAGGTTAAAATTTAAACTATTCATGTATCATTACGGATTTTAACTCTTATTATTAATGTTTTTATATATATTTAATTTCCTATTAATATATTATATGTAATATTATTGATATTGAAAAAATTAAAAAAATCAACGCCTACAGTAAGTTGCATCTGACTATACATATGTATTAACAGCATATAAAAAGGTCGTAAAATGACATGATTACAGTTTCTTAAACAATTTTTTACAAACTCGCCTGCGCCTACGACGCGGCATACGTTTACTAGTGATTTTACTTAAGCTTAAAATAAACAAATTTCTGCTACCAACTTTTAGTCGTTCGGAATTTCTAATAATCTCCCACAAATGTTCCATAGCTTGTCATAAGGGTGCGCTCATATAGAATGATAAATAGGAGTTCAGCAAATTGCAACAAAGACTTAATAGTTTAATAATTGGCTTGTATGGTACAAAACAATTGAAATGTAAAAATATAATTCATTTAAATGTGGTAATTTATTAAAATTGTAGTTGAGTAATAAATTGTACTCGAGTAATAACTTTTTTTAAAGACGGTAATTTTTACTTTTTGAGCTATCTAGTAATAATAACGATGACTTTGCAACTTGCAACACTAAGTACAAAGTACATAGAAGCTTTAAAATATTAAAAATTATTTTAATATATAGGTACTTCTAATTCATATTCACTTGGTCTGTTCAGAAATTAACTATAATACTACATTAAGTTAATCTCGTTAAAAATGTTATAAACGATAAATATAGAAGTGGTACTTCCTGCAAATTAATTACTTTGCAATCAACTAATCTCTCACAACAGTCTTCCAGCAAATTTCCGCTCAATGATGGATAAAATTGCCTTGATAATTCCCACTTCGCTATCATATTTTTGTATGATATTTATGTGCCTTCTATAAATAAATATATGGCAATTGACTTGTAATCACTTCTCCATTTACGACCGTCTAAGCTTTTAATAGACAAGAGTCGTCGTGGTCCTTAAATAACCTGAGCCGATAATAAGAACTTTGGAATGATAAAATATTAATAAAAAAGTAAGTTGACAACAATAATAAGTGACTAAATATAAAAGCCTGGCTAAGAATAATCACAACCATACTACAGATGAAAGTTATCAGCCTACCCCCCATCGCCCCCATCTCTCAGCATTCTATTCCGGGCGATGTTACACGCTGTTAACAAAACTTTACTGTTTCAAAATTCAATATGAATTACTTTTAGATGATAAAGAATAATTAGGAAGCTTGCACTGCTTAATTCTCCAAAATGTTTTCCCGAGCGTGCGAAATTGGCAACCCACGGCCTTAACCCTTCTCGTTTTGAGAAGAGAGCCTTCTCTAATAGTGGGACGATAACAAGGATAAATAATGATGTATATACTAAGAGACTCAATATTTTATATCAAATTTTTGACAGAGAAATGTCACAACCACCTCACACCTCAGTAAATAAATGTATTGCAAATTGCAATTATAGCGAAAATTCCAGTTTTACTTCAGAATACTTTCACCTTTTATATCTTCGCACTTGGCTCGCATACCTACGAGTATATCTAACATTTATATTTTATTCCGACACATCTAGTAAATAGAAATGCACGTGTGTCCTATATAAATTTCTGACTAACCATGTACGCGGTAACATGGTTAGTGCAATTCCGTGGCCAAATCTCGGACATATCGAATCATTCCATCGGTGTGAGCACACGACGTGTTCTTACATATGTACCCACACGAAAGGGTTATAGAATTTAAAATGCGAACTCACGCCAGCCCTGCGGCATTCGGCCGACTGAGACTGCGGCTAATTAAATGTTTTACTTGCACATAAGAGCATTTCGAATTATATATTTTTCATTGCGGAATGCGGTGTCGAGTAAAAAAATTGATATGTCGCCGAGATATTTTAATTGATCGTACAGTTTTTTCATTGAATTACATCCAGAGACATATGGATCGATTGCCTCCTTTAAATAGATAAGGATCTCGAGAATTTTTAAAGCATAAATCTCTCGTAACTGTTACGTAACTGTAAAAGGCGTTTTATTCGCAGATCGATTCGATTATTGGAGTCGGGTTGGATGAAAAATGATTTCGATGGGTAGAGAGATTCCTCGTGTCTCATGTCGTCGAGACTCAAGATCGTGAGAGCAGTAAGCTTTAGTAAAGTTAGCGGAACGCCCATTTGCATGCTCGCCGCTTTTGTGTACCTCATCCTCCAAGCGTATCTTATGACAATTCGGAATCATAACAGTAAACACATTTTTAGCTTTGAATTCGTGAGCGAGCCGTATACGGCAGCGTATTATTCGCGAGATACAGACATAAAGGCACCGAAAGTATTTTTTATCGGATGCCATCTTGATAGCGCATGAAATATTGTAGTATTTATTTTATAAATTTTACCTTGAATTTCATAATACTACAAGTACATGTTCCTCTATATAAATCAATAAAAAATAATTCGTACAATTTTCGTTTTTAGATACTGTTTACAAATCTTTATTATCTAGAGATTTTACAAAATTTTATTTAATAAAAATTTCCGGTACCTATTTAAGCTATTATTAAATATGATTGCTTGAGCCTATTTTGCATTTTAGCCAAATAAATGTCTGTACTCAAGAAAACACCGAACTTTTATTATTTAAAAAACGAACTTAATTTTGAGGAAATAAACAAGTAAATAAATAGATCACTTTTGAAGAATTGGCTCCCACGCTTCATCTGCAAAATAGACTCCATGTATAACGTTTCAGTAAATGAACGTTCAAGTCAACCCTTGAAAATTATCTCGTCATTTGTCGGCATACTGATACCTAACCCTCGCATGCTCATGACGTCGGTGATTATCTGATTATATGTGCGTTTACGCAATTACAGCTTAGTGCCCGAGATACTACGGGCATGGGAGTTGGGAGAGAGGAAAGGGGGGGGGGGGTGGAGGAGGGGGTAGGTGGGTACGGTTACCGTTATAATTGGTGGCCGATCTGAGCGGCGCAGGTCCGACCGGATAGGTGTCAAAACACTAGCGGCTCGCGTCCCGGCCGCGATGGTTCCGCCTCGCCAACCCCCTATAATTACCCCCGGAGCGCGTCGGACGACCGCACACACACTGCGCGCTTATCGCGATAGTGATTGGTGAAATCGATATTCTCAACGAGACAGTACGAAACGCGCGAGGCTCTATTCGATTACGAGGATTCCGTTTGAATTAATGGGACTCTACCATATTGTGTGTGAGTGTGTGTGTGTGTGTGTGTGTGTGTGTGTGTGTGTATGTATGCAGCATATCCGGTGGCGATACGTTTTGCGTCTTCATTTATATTGATCGCCCCATTTGGCGTTTGCTATCGGCGAGGTATTTAATTATAATCCCGGACCAAGTACCGTCGGATTGTTCTAAGAATTTCTGAAAATTTTCTAGTCGCGGTACTATGGTCGTGTGCCCGGTGTGTGGCAATATGCTCAATTCAACTCTATTCCACGGTGCGACGTAAACGTAATCGGTGTAACATGGGAGTGTATCACACACACACGCACGCACGAACGCAATCACGCTCGCACGCACGCGCACACACACGCACGCGCACACACACGCACGCACGCGCACACACACGCACGCACGCGCACGCACGCACGCGCACGCACGCTCGCACGCACGCACGCACACTGTTGAATAGGTGTAGAAGCGATAAAACGTTCTTTATGTATATTGCACTGTTATCCTCCATGTCAAACTTTCTGTAATCACTAGATGACAACCTTTGCACTCTACAAAATATACGTCGATACTTATATCGCTTATTATAGGAGCCGTACGACGTACGGTGCTCAGGCATATTTGTAATTATATTAATCGCAGTACGCACGGTACGCGGCTAAGTAAATGTCATGTAATTGCAAATACATAATCCGTATCATATTAAACTTTACTATAAATTTATTTAATATACGTATTATGTGTTTAATAGATATTCATTAGTACTATCTGTAAGCCCTACTTGTTGGTCTTCTCATTTTGTTGCAACATTACTACCCGAAGATAGTCTGGAAGCGGCTGATATTTGGCTGTAAAATCGCCTTAATACACCATATTCAACACCATTGTATATCTGAATATTATCATGAGAAGTGAGAAATGTATTACGTCGGTATTGAGAATTTGAAATTTATTTTCAAATGGGTTAGAAAGACGTTTGTAAAGAATAGCCAAGAATAGCCACTTTTTTTTTACTGAAATTGTAGTCAATGAAGAGATATGTATATAACAATCGTAATGGACACTTGCGACTACGGTTAATCGTTTATTTGCGTTGTGTTTTCAATTCCCACAGGTTCAAGGTTACGAGCGTGATTTAGAAATATCATAAATACAATCCCGATAGCCCATCTGCACCTTGGCTCGATGCACTCTCACGAATGAACACCGCTCCGCGCTCCACCATTATGTTCCTTACGTTGCAGCGTTCAAAGGGCACAATCGCGTTAACGCGACGTATGTGCAATAGAAAAAAAGACCGCCCTTTTATGTGTTTAATATTAGTGTTCTGTTTGAGAGTCATGTTTAGCATCCAGCCGGCTCCGCGCTCCTTTGTTATCTTTATTGACATTGACAATATTGACACAGAACTCGTCGAATGTACAGCGAACGGCTCGATTGTGGGCTCGCGTGGACATTTGTCGTTCGATCGCAAAATGTCGTGTTTTCACCCATGTCCTCACCAGTGTCCCCCGTATCCACGAGAGCCTACAAAATACCGAATTGTACCATTAATAAACTAATAGCTTATTTTTACCTACACAAAAACATATGTATTTCATGTTATTTAATTATAATATATTTTATTATTAAATTATATACGTTCAATTCTTCATAATGAACCCTTTTATTGTTTCACTATCGAACAAAGTGAGAACGATCAAGTACATAGATAAGCACGCGTGTGCGTGCGGATTGGCAGACATACGTAGAATTATACAAATTTGATTATCTCACACATTAGAACCGCCGGGGGGAATGTCCGTTTATTAAAAGCACAATAAGCCATCGCGGCAGCCTATTTGCGTTGAAAAGAAAACGATGGCAATTCATTGCGAGCGCACGGAGGGGAAAAATTGTCCAACAGAAAAAGCATTGCTGGGAACCGTCGGCGGCGGCGCGGCGACGGCGCGGCGGCAGCCCGCCGCGCACTCGGCTCGATCGCACAAATTATCGCAGCCGCTCTCGCGCTTCCGGCTTCTGTCGGGATTGCCTTCGCGCCGCATTACACGACCGTTCGTAACGCTTGAGCGACTTCGTCGCTTCTAATATGTTTATCAGTGGCAATAAGCTCATCCCTTATCCCATAGTGGCATATACCTATAATGTAACTGCTGACAGGATGGAGGATGGAGGATGAAAGTCTGAATTTGGGCCCGGCTTATGGCAATAGGTCCACCTCCTATACGGTGGCGATAGGTATTATATACTTGATGGATCGTGGGATTCTCCTACAGCACTACAGTATGTGGCAATTTGGACTTCAACTAAATAAAATTACAAAGCTGATATTATTATAAACATACGAGTTTAGGTGCATATATTGATATTAGTTATCATATTATAATATTATTACATATGATCCTCTTTTTATTTAAAACCCTGCACCTCAGTACGAAGCCCTACGCGAACGTAGATAGGTAGATAAACGTAAAACGTAACTTCACACCTGTAATTCCCGAAGGGGCAGGTAGAGGAATGCAGAACATTCCCACGATTCACCAGTTACGTTTACGTCTCACTATGGAATGGGTGGTGAGCCTATTGCCATGCATCCGGCACATATCCAGACTCCGAACCACTACTAGAAATTGTAAATTAGAAAATTTTGTAATGTTCGACCCGGGAATCGAACCCGGGACTTCCCGATCGGCAGTCGCACATGCAACCAACCAGGCTGTCAATCAAAATCATGGTATCAAGATATTCATAGAATGTTCTACATCACTACATAGTTGCCAAATGCAGTATACCATAACTACACATCAGCCTCGTCGACCTCCCCGTGTGTCGATAGTGTAGCGCGCTATAGCCCTCGCCGTCCGGTCACGACCGCTGGCCGACCGCGGGCACGTCACGGCCAGCGTCGGGCGCGCAATTAAAAACTAACACGAGCCCTTCCGGGAAATCAGGGTAGCGATAGGTCGCCACGGACACCAGTCGCCGGCTAAGCCCTCCCCTCCGCCGCTCGCACGAGACGCGCCGTCATATTCCGTAAAGTCGCCTTCTGTAATATGTGACTGAATTCGGTGAAGTTGTATCGAATGCTCCATAAATATATTTTCTGCGCTTGTAGGATTTATAGGTGACGTATTTCAGTATTCTTATTTCATTGTAATATTTAATACCAGCGTATCCTATTCGTTTCGCTTCTCACCCATACGCGCAGCGTTTTCATATTCTAAATAACAATAACCGAGGAGTCCATTAACGACAGACAGACGTTTTTTATGCGTAACAAATTTCACGAGCCTCGACCGAGACGACTACGAAGCCTAAAAATAGACACTGACACCTACCACCCTATCCCGCGGCTAACAATTATCATTAAAATGTTATTGTTTTTCTTAGAAGCATCTTTAATATATTCACGTTTATTACAAGCCGTATTAGGTGTGGGTATCCCTTTTCTAAGCAAATCAATCAAGAAGCGTTTCAGAAAAAAGTTAACAGGTCTCTCTCATTGTGAACGAAGCCAAAATGAAAATCGAGAGACCGTTCCGAGAACGCGAAATTATAAAACGGCTCCACACATTAGCGCGTGCAAAATATTTTACACAGAAAGCAGCGAGTCACACTCTATAAATTAAAATAAACCATAAAAGGCGAAGCGTAGCTTTAATAACCTTGACCTCGGGTGTTCTATTCAGATGTCCTTATTATTCCGCACTCGTATATATACATGTGTAATATACATTAAGTGCATGGTGCGTTTGAGAATATTCCTGGACGAAACGAAAGCGGCCCATAAATAATACGAGGCGTACAGAGTCGGCTAATGAATTACGATGGCAGTCGGTGCTGGCGTCTCGTGATGGCAGGTCGCGGGCGCCGATAGAGCCGCGCACGGGCCGCGCGCGAACAATCACATCGCTATGCGAATAGTTCACGCTCGCTTCTTGCATCATTGTAACAGACGGTTGACACGGAGTCAACGACACGCCGTCCGCATGTCGTCGCCGTCATCGTGCGCCTCTGTCGCTCGCTTTGAGCCTGTTTTATTTTTTTGTTTTCGCAGCGATGTATATTTCAAATGTTCGTAATAGGCATTAAAGATGGTAGATGCGAAGAAATGCTAAGAGATGCGCCAAGGCCGCCCGGTCCCCGCGATTATGTAAATAATGCGCCGTTCGGCCTGCCCTCCCGCGCTCGCTAACCGCCGGCTGTTACCTGCCCATCCTGCGACCTCTACGCGCATGACTCACTACTACATGGCGCTATTACCTACACTCTCATAATTGTCGGTGCGCGCCTTCTCTTACCGGGCGCGCTGTTATCGCGCGGCTTATTGTGCCCACTCGCAGAATGTGACCGCAGGGCGTGAAGCGGGCGATGAGATGTGAATTGTTGAAAACGCTTCTCCTACCGCCGTGCCGGATGGACGGCGTGAGGCAGCGTGTGAATGATTAAGGGCGAGTGTGTGCGGAAGTGGTGCGAGGGCCCGCCGCGGCTTATCGCGGGTCCATCGCCGTCGCGTAAGCTGCACGACCGACGAGCCCCGCGCCCGCTTGACTAATGTCGCTGTCTCCCTTTTGTGTTGTCCGTAAGATGCCACGGTACATTCGTTGTACAAGGGATTTATGTGTCCACTCAAATGACACGCGAAAATAGCTAAAACAGTCGTTGACGAATATTGCGACGTGTAAAATTCAATTTAATTCATTAATAAAAAATGTACTATAAGGCGTGTGCCAACCAGCACTTAACGTGGCAGACTAACGCTCATTCTGAGAGGAGACCGATGATCAAACAGTGAAACGATAAAACGATCAGAAAAAATATCATAATTTCAATCATTTGTATGTATTATGTATGACTTATAAAATTAGTCTCCGAAACAGGTGTCTGCGTATAAAAAGAATGGTAAATATAGAAGCAGCGCAGCAGATCCGTAGGATGTTTAACACGCGGTACTCTCTGAACACCTTGTAACATCATACCTGGCGTGAATGTATATAAATGATAATGAAGTAAACGGTACAATGTCGCTACATACGTGTTCATTAAACACAAAATATCATCATATAAAATTTAATCGCTCATAATTCCTACGTATTATTAATTAGTAATTATATGGCACAATAAATAGTCACCATAAATTGCAAACTGAAGCAATGTACAAAGTAGCATTCATAAAATTCAATGTATTCTGTTAACTTGACACGCGTGTTATGTCAATCAGATAGAATGTGATACAATCTCAATACAATACGATTAAAACGTAATCACTCCTTGTTCATTCCTACCTCATTTTACACTAACGACGCCGCACAGGCGGAGTCAAGGCGCCTCCTACACCTAGTATCTCGTGAAGACGATACTTCACAGTCTTGATCAAAGTTGTCGGAACAACATTGTGTTAGCCGCGAAGCTCAGTACGACCGCGGCGGCCGACCGCGGCTGCGAGAGGCTCATTTATCCGATGAATTTGCATACACACCAAGAACATGCCAGTTGACAGCGCCACTAATCACCGAGGTCGGGCGAAATGATAACGGAGACGCGAAACTGGAAATGAGCATAGACAAATGCGTTGGTTATGTGTACAGACGTTATATAATACGCCATTCGCCGCCGTGTTTTTCGTTCCGATAAGAGGTGCACGCTTCGTCCTTTAATAGTTCCGTTTACTGTGAATTGAAAACGGTAAAAACTACTCTTCAATTGCTTATGTAATGTTTGTTTACGTAGCTCTGCTGCTTCAAATAACTGTATACTTTAATGGCGATCGGCTGACCCTCTATTCTGTGGCGGGGCGTAAACATAAGTAGTGAATCGTGAGTGTTTACAGCATTCTCTACCCACCCCTACGAGTAAATATAAATGTGATGTTGTGTTATGTTTATAATTTAATACAAATATCCGCACGTCTATAAATTAATAAAAAAAATATCCGTTTGTCGATAATACTATTTTTAATAGCATTGACAAAAATCAATATCATGCTTCATCATTATTTTACTCCTGAATTCTATTATATATTCAACCTATCGTTCATTCATTCTGTAATTCATTAATTTATCCATTCATTACCTTGTCACCAATCCCACGATTTTAACTCCATACATGCAACGCTTTAAAATAAACGTCATCAAGGGAATCATCCATCATGTTCCGAATGTCTCAATATGGCGTAATATGTCACGCGACAATACGATGACGGTTGGGCCCCGTTTTCCGGAACACAGTTATGCTTACGAATACATATATGTATGTATAAAGTCGTGACTCATCCGAAGTCCTGTATGTACGAGTTATATTCAGAATCCACTACAGCTTGTAAACATTTTGCTAAGAACTTTGCGAAGTATGTTGGTATATGTGAAGAAG
Organism: Mysoria ambigua; assembly: GCA_018245875.1. Taxonomy (NCBI): domain Eukaryota; kingdom Metazoa; phylum Arthropoda; class Insecta; order Lepidoptera; family Hesperiidae; genus Mysoria; species Mysoria ambigua. The sequence goes on along the minus strand of DWEI01000178.1, from coordinate 9,571 downwards.
AATTGAAAATATAATGTTAGCTCAGTAAATTAATATTTTTATTATATCGTCCAGCCAGGTGGTTTATGGGGTAGGCAGATAACACCCAGTATGACACATGTAGATATCATCATGGTACTTCTTCTGTACTCAAAGTTTATGGTTTTAGTAACATTTCACTTATTTTATGTTCATTATTACATATTTAAATTATATTTAAACATAGCAAAACATCACACGTACATTTGCCCGAAGGGGTAGGCATATCAGTGAAGTACTGAGCGGTACTACTTTTCATTGATTATATTATACCTTCATAGGTCAAGTATCTGCTTCCGAACTATTTTTACCACTTGAAGTGCTATAAATACAAATGTAATTAACGCTTTATATAAAACATAGTTTTTACATGAAGATCTCGCACAGACGACGACGACATAAGTTCGATTCGCGACGGTGCCGCGCCAGTACTGCGAGCGAGCGTCTGATGCGGCGCTCGCGTACAGGAAACCCGCCGGTGCGAGGGCTGTCGACGGAATTATACTTTAATAATACTTTAATGTTACGTACACTTCCTTCTCGAAGGGACGCATTATAGCGGTTGCGATTGGATCACGTGGGTGCATTAATAGATATAATAATCTAAAGTATACACTACCAACATACATTATGTAATGATTATATTGTTTTCTTTATTCCATGTGGCTTTTCCTTAGTTGTTTTCTTGATGTTTATTTGTTTGTGATATAAACGAAGCGCCTGCACTCGTTGAAATGTCTTTATTTTTTTAAGGTCTCCTTTGGAGATGAGACGGGTTAGGGTCATAGTCTGGCTTGGTGGCCAAATGAGACACTGGCAGACTAGAGAAATACCAAAATCGATGTACATCACTATCATAAATTAAACGTAACGTAACTTCACGCCTGTAATCCCCGAAAGGGTAGGCAGAGGAATGCAGAACATTCCACCAGCTAAGTTTACGTCCGACTATGGAATAGTTGGTAAGCTTATCGCCATAGACCGGCCACATACCCAGACTCCGAACAACTACTAGAAAATCTAATTTAAAAAATAATTGTTGTGCCTGACCCGGGAATCGAACCCGGGGCTTCCCGATCGGCAGTCGCATTTGCAACCAACACGACCAACGAGGCAGTCAGTGTTACTGGTTTCCAAAACGTTTATAGTAAGTACCTAGTGTGTTCCTATACACGTTGACAAAATATACTGCCATATTAATTTGTAAGTGCAATGAACCCGAAATGTACTGGACCGCTTGCTGTCGGTAACATTTTACGTTGCTTTTCATAAAAATGTAATTATCTTGTCAATGTCTTCGCCGGTGTCGATATTTCACGTCCACAGCGGACGCGTACGGCGCGGCGATCGGTCCGAGTGCGATCTCGTTATCGCGGCTGTGTACACCTGCGGGTGACATCGATTCTATCGGTGATGTCGTGTCGCGGAGCGTCGGCCGTTCGTCGTGCGGCGCTCGTGCGGCGGTCGTGCGGCGCTCGTGCGGCGCGGCGTGTCGGCGCGCGCTGAACGAAATCAATTAGCGCGGTCGACACCGTTATCGACACACGACCGCGGCGCAAGAACTTACGACTCACTGCATATATATCTAACATTCCCAACAACGAGCCCCGACAATGGCACGGTGGGCCCTTACACGTGGCAATTGGCGACGTGCGAATTATCGACACACTCGGTACTATAAATTCCGAAGACAACTTGCAACGGAATTTATCTACTATGCAAGAAAAATGAACTGAAAAGATTATTACCAACCAACGTCAATATATTTCGTTGTCTCATAATCTTTAACGACGACATCGTGAGTGCACCATAAATTATTAATATATGTTTTATAAGACGTTGTGTTATTTAAAACATTGCAGTGTTAAGATTTCCCAGTGGTGAGGCGGCCGTCCATTATTCACATGAAAGTTATTGTTATGGCCACAGCGAGCTTATGATTCAGTGGGCTTTCTATAAATAAAGGCAAGGAACGTGTGTTAATTCCAAAGGACAATAGTTAATAGAGTCGGCCACGTCATGTTATTGGCACCGCGTCGACATCACCGGATAGGCGGCGAGCGCGGCCGGGCGATTGTCTCGCGACTGTCGTAAATAACTCGGCCCGTGTCCGGTGTCCTGCGGCTCCGGCGCGCGCGCTCGCCCGCTCGGAGGTGTTTACATCGCCGAACGAAGACGGACAGCGCGCAGCGCTCTCCGAGACGCGGCCGGCGCGCTGGTTGGCGCGCGCTCTCCGGCGCGCGCAGGAAGCAGCCTCCGCGCGCGGCATACGGATGAGCGTGACGTGAGCCGCAGCGCCTCCGGGGCTTATCTGGCCGCCGTCGCCGCGCCGCCCGCCTCGATATCCATCGCCGGCCGAATAATAAATTATCACCGCCTCGCCGTTTGTTATTTGCATTGCAAAAAAAAAGTGTGCCGCCATTTATCTGCGCACAATTTGATCAATTTAACGAGTCCTCGATTGCGCGAGGACCGCAAGTGGCCGGCGGCGATTAATTTCGTGCCGAGGTGGAAACAATGGACACGTGATATAAATAGCTGGAATAAATATAATATGGCAGTTTTTGTTTGGTCTATTTTATTGGGCGAACGTTATGCGAGGGGTGCATAGAGGGCGGGAAGGAATCGTGCGAGGCCGAGCTCGGCTGAAGCCCGATAGCATCTCAGCGCGGCGCGGTCTATAAATAGACGGGCAGCCGGACCCTTGAACCAGCCTCGGTCGTCACCGCGAGCCTCAAAGGGCTATAACTGTATATTTTTCACAATGTTTATCTAATCCGTGACGTCGAAGCTGGTTGAGATTTACATAAATGTAAGCAGCTTGCAAACGAACATGTTGGTGCCTGTGAAACGAATATCTATTATTGTTATTTAGCGCTGATTCCACTACATATATAAGGGGATTATACACTTGTTAAATTTAAATGTTTAATCATTTAAATGTACATTACAAATCTATATTAGAACATCCGTTGGTAAAAACGTGACACGTAGCAATGTATATAATGTATATAATTAGGGTGACAATCCGAGTCAATATTTTTATTGGTCCTTAGCGAAAAAATATACTCGCGGTAATGGAAAAAAAACACAACGTCTAAAGTTTCATAATTAATTATAAGAGTGCCGCTTTCGAACCAAAATGCAAAAGTATAACTTAATCAAATAAAATTTGAACACTACTCTTTCGTGCTGTTATTTTGGCAGTTAATCGGATGAATATTTGCTCAATGACGTATACGAAACAGTGTGTCCTGATATTGTAAACGTCCAAATAATACGTCGGCAAGAGCGAGCGACGAGCGCCGGTGGCAGCCCTGCCTGTCGCCCTGGTGCCGCAGCCAACCTCCATAAAACACGGCGGACGGGGTGCGGCTCCTTCTCGGCCGTTCGCTTTCGTTCGCGCATGCGGCCGACGCTTGTTTTTTTCCCCTGATTAGAGTAAGAGATGCGCAACCGGTCGGTGCGCGAAGGCCGCGGCCAGGGACGCGCGCGGCGCCCGGCCGTGTCGAGGACCCGCGCCGCACCGCGCCGCCGCGGCCGCGCCGCCCGCTAATGATGTCCGTGCGCTTCGCCCCACCTAATTGGACGAACGCGAGACCACTTCGTCACCGTGAAAAAACACACACAATCACCACTCGTACATGCTGTTAATGGCTTTAACTGAACTCAAGTCCCGTAAATAAGATTACATATGAATTCCGTTCGAAATTACGCCGCATTATTATTGTACGCTTAATCGTCGCGAGTTTTATCGTGTGCATAATTTGTCTATACTTGATTACTTAGTATCTATTATTATCGATATGGCTGAAGTTTGAATGTAAAACTTATCGAACCCCGTAGGACGACTCCTACGGTTAGTGTCTTGTTTTTTATATAAAACTTTTTACACGCCGTGCGATTTCTCAAGAATTTATTAACGAGAAATTTTCCTGTTCCTTATCAAGCAGTTATTTTATTCCTACAATCTAAGCTCTATCATTGCATACTAAAATATTTGAGGGGACTTTCTATTGCATGTTGCTCTCTAGTGCGTACTAAAGTTTTTGAGAAGATCGTCAACAGTCGCATTTAACTATTAATGCGTAAACATAAATGCAACGATAGCCTAGTGCTTTAGTATTCAGCCTTCCGCTACCGTGGCCTTGGATTCAAATCTTGGCACGCATTTCTTAATAAAAAAAGTGTGTTTTAAAATTAAATATCATTCGCTGTAACAGTAAAAATAAACATCGTTAGAAATATAAACTTTTTATAATTTGCTCCAAGGAGTGCGAAATCTACTTACTCCAAGTCGAACAACGTAGCAGATTATATGCCTAACCCTTCTCATTCTATAAAGAGATCTGTGTCACAGTGAACCAAAAAATGTTGACAATGGCGATAAGTTGAACTAATTCGCGCTGGAACATCGTGACAGAGCGTATACTCAACAACTCGCCCTGTTCACATAAATCTCTACGTCTATCACGACGATTCCACTCAACTCAATACACGTCGATGAAACTGGATCTCAATGAAATAAACCCTGTGCAACATCACGCCGCGTGTACCGACACGTATTCTCGGACATATCGACGGTGGCCGTCGGTAATTACAAGGAGACAACAGTTATCCCTGATGACCGCTCGCATCGTCCGTTACGTGTCTCGCGATTGTTTCCCACTGTGCGCGCGCGGCCGGCACCACTCGGCGCCCGCCGTGCGCGATTATGTCACGGGAACACGTACTCTACAAGAATTACCCCTGTAATCACGGCCGCGCCGCTGCGGATTGTCGTAGATTGCTCGTGTCATATCGTACGTAGCTGTAAATAATGACACGATTGTGATATTGTTGTATCGTGATCGCAACGAGCGGTGGCCGGCCGCTGACGTGCGCTGTACGGTACGCGCTGCCGCACAGCGTGAGCTTCAATGACGGTTCACACGTACATATATCGGAACGATTATGCGTATGTATGCGCTAAATAACAACCAATATAGCTAAGTTTATTAGCTACTAATACTACCTACCCATTGTATGCACAGTAGCCTATTCGTTGTATCGTTCGTTCACTGCTGGACATCAGCTCATACGTCGCGGACATACGTCGCGCAGCGCGGTCCTCAGCTGTTTGTATCGAACCCGTGCCGGTCACTTGTCGTGTCACGTCACCCCACCCAACTGTACGGAGTTCTGCTCATACCAGATATATTCCAGACGTCTGCGGACAAGACCCGTGATCTGAATACGAACACGAGAAATAGCAAAGAATAGTAAGTGTGCTTGTCACAGTTCAAGCTGAAACATTACAATCCAATCTCTTTTTGACGGTAGAAGGAGTGCTGGTGATGTGATATGGTGGTACATCCACGATTGAAAGACGACAGACTGTTTATTGACTCTTACAATATATATTTCCTATATAAATTCCGCCGTTGTTTCCAAATTTCAGTATTCTCCAATTGGAAAGACGATTCTAGAATCATATTTATAATAATAATTTTATGCGCACAGTCAACATTTTTAGGGACACGTCCCTCCTGGTCCGCTGTCTAAAATGAAAGCTTAAACAAGAATAAAAATAAAGCTGTTTAATAATGAAGATAATCGACACAAAGTTAAAAACATGCGTACGCGATACAACGGAGGGATGAAGGTAATTTCTTATAATGAGTCGTGTACGTCGTAAATGAGTACCTACGAGTATATGTGTGACTGAAAACGCAAATATTCCACCGCGGTGCCGGTCATTTGTTTTTAATGGCTTGTCATATCGAAATTGTCGTCGGAGCTTTCATTGTTAATGGTTGAGCCTTATAAGAGCGCATCAATTATCATTTCATATCGCCCCAACTAAATCAGTCGTGTCACGCAATAAAATAACAGCTACGCTCCCTGCCTACTTCTTTTAAAGGTATGAAGCATCGACGTCTGTGTGGAAGCAATAAAGTTATTTATTTATTTTATTCGCTTATATATAAGTTGAAACATGACAAAGAATAAGTAATTGTCGCATTTAATTTTAATTGTTTTAAACAACTTTACATAGAACGATGTAAGATACCCAACCCATTTCGCTGTATTAAAAAGCAAAGCTGAACGCAATCGTTAACCAAAAAAAAGTTGTTTTTTCTCTCTCATAAACGCTAATTAAGATACCCAATGTGGAAGGCGTATCAAATTTATACGAAACGGATATAACGAGACCGAAATTGAAATCCGCCAAGATATAAATCCACATATCCGACACCGGCTACGCGACCCGCAACCGCACGCGCGCCGCGTATCCGCGGTAAACTACAGCGCGCGCCGCCCGCATGCTAAACACTTCAGATAACGCACGATAATAATAATTAAAAGTGATAATTGTGGCATCGCGGAGAGAAACGTAATCGAATGGCGGATTAATGGAAAGTCTTGTTCGAGTTAGAGTGTAATTTTAGTATAAAATTGAAATAGTTAAAAATATAGATAACTCGGCAGTTCTTTATGAGATGTTTGCTACTGATGTTTGCATTGCTTTCTGCCTACTCAGTACATGACCTGTCCTCAGGTTGTAATAATAATAATTTCTGATCGTTTCCAGTGACACATTATGGGTGTCATATAATGAGGATTTTTATAGGTGTTCTAAAAAAAATAATTGGTGATAAAATCTGTGCGGCTGGTTTGGAAATATATAAATTGCAACTTTTACAATGTTGATATCATTCGTCCAGTCTAGAAACAATCAATGCACGTGTTAAAATGTATCGTGATCATGTAAATTATTTATGTACCTGTATGTATAGCTGTGATCATCAAACCAACACTAAACTGTACATCTATACAGATAAATCATATTGGAGTTTGTATGTAACATGAAAAAAACCTCTTTTTACTAAATTAATATGTATGTACACATATTACATATACCAAATTAACATTTTTTCAATTTGTGTTTGTTACGGCTAATCTCGTAAATAGCTCGACCGCGTTTGACGGGATTTTCACTGGCAGATAGCTTATGTAATAAGGAGTACCTTAGGCTACTTTCATTGTAGAATTTTTGAATTCCACGCGGACGAAGTCGCGAGCACAGATAGTGCTCTCTAAATTCGAACCGACCGAACGATTTAGATACATATACTTATATGTACATATAGGTATGTAAGAATCTAATTAATTAGAGCCTTCCGCAGCCACAATGAAATATAATAGATTGCAGACTGTAATAAATTAACACTTTAATCTGATAATTATTATGAGCGCGACGATAACCGACCGTCGATCGTGGAACGGGACGTGAAGCGTCCGCGGCGACGGGCGGTCGGGCAGGAAGCCGGCCGGCCGTCTCGGGTAACGCTGGACGACGCGTGTCGTTCCAGTCGTTGACGCCTCTTCGCCGATGAACATTGAAACCGACTCTATCGCTAGGGCAGACGACATTGTTACTTATTTTTCCAGCAAAGAAATAAAGCATTCATATCGCTCAAGAATTGTAGGCACTCAATTTTCAATAATCAGGGTTGTAAATTTGAATACCGATTCTGTTGTTTGGGGAGTATCGTTAGCCGGTATGCGTAAAGATTTGTACTTAAGTTGCCCGCAAATTTGAATATAGAATAGAATTAACAAACTCCGCTTAATTACAGTGCGCAGTTAGAACACACAATGAAATTAGTAGATGAATATAACTGAATTATTTTGTATATATAACATTAACGTCACGTAAATTCACGCCTGTAATCCCCGAAGAGGTAGGCAGAAGAATGCAGAACACTTCCACGTTTCACCGGTTACGTTTACGTCCCACTATGTAATAGGTGGTGAGCCTATTGCCATGCATCGGGCACATACCCGGACTCTGAACCACTACCAAAATTCTAGTTAGATTTTCTAGTAGAAAATTATCTATTTAGAAAATTTTGTAGCGTTCGACCCAGAAATCGAACCCGAGACCTCCGGATCGGCAGTCGCACTTACAACCAACACGACGAATAAGGCAGTCAAACATAACATTAATAAATATAATGTGTAATTTTAATTTAATTTAATTTCACAATGTAATACCAACATAGGCTAAGTTATACTAACACACTGATATGAGAATGCTATTTCTTGAAATAAAATGATTATTATTATTATTACCTAAAATGATATAAGAATGCTATAACATCAATACTTTTTGACTGCTTCATTGATCGAGTACTGCGAACTTGACTCGCTGTCGCTCTAGAGGTTGTGGAGTCTAGAGCGCTTCTAGATTTTTCCACCTTAAAATTTCTAGAAGTGGTTAGGACTCTGGAACTATGCTCAGTGTGTGGCAACAAACTTACCGCCCATTCCATAACAGAATGTGGAATGGAACGCCTATATAAAATGGAAATTCACTTCACTCCTCTACTTATGTATTCGAAGACTCCAGGCGTGATGGTACGATGTTTAAGTGATACGTTTTATAACATTGACTAATGCGTGTGTGTATGTATTGTTCCAGTCACCGGTGCGGACTGACAAATGAAGACTTGAATAGACGCTGGTGCAAACCGAACCCCGTCCTTCACCCCACCATTTATCATACAAAGGTTCGAGTTGTTATATTTATAATAATTATTATTATTATTATATAGTCCAGCAAGATCCGTTGCGGGGTAAATAGAAAGCCAAATATATCTATCCTTCATCAGCCTCTTCATAATAACAACAACGAATACACATTCTTGAAGATTTATCAATATAAATTCTCACACATTTTGTTCTAGCGGCTCATTTAGGCTCAAATATTCCAGGGCCTCATCGAATACCTGGTGCGTGTGTGGAAGAAGCCGCCGCTGGTGTACTGCGACTATCACGGCCATTCGCGGCAGAAGAATGTGTTCTTCTACGGGTGCGCCGGCGCCGAGAGCTGGTGCAGCAACGACCGGCTCGTGCCTGATGAGCCGGTCAAATATCTTGTAAGTTGTCTATGGCATTTCTTCATCCATCAAATCCATCCATCGTATCTATCAAATCAATAATATAAAATATAGCTATGTTTTACTAGAATGTGAAACTAGGTACCGCTTATAATTTAGCATCTATTTGGAATTTTTCATATCAAATGTTATTTTCTTCATACTGAAATTAAGCCGGTCTTATAAAAAGATCAGCGAATTCAACTTATTTCCTCCTACCACTATTATACCTGCGTGAAGCCTGTAAAACATATTTCAGATATTAAATATGATGAACCTACTCCAACCCACCACCTCCCATGTAGATTCCATGAATATTACCCATGTTCAATTTATTTATTTTTGTCGGCAGATGCTGCCAGCTCTTATGCATCGAATTTCCCCTGCGTTCGCACTGGGTTCCTGTTCCTTCAGAGTGGAGAGGGAGAGAGAAAGTACGGCGAGGGTGACGGTGTGGCGCCACCTGGGGGTCACTCGCTCATACACAATGGAGGCCTCTTTCTGCGGTTTCGATCGGGGACCTTTTAAGGTACGTATTTAACTACGTACTCTTTGACTGCCTCGTTGGTCGTGTTGGTTGCAGATGCGACTGCCGATTGAGAGGTTCCGGGTTCGATTCCCGGGTCGAA
>DWEI01000177.1:0-25958 GCA_018245875.1 Mysoria ambigua | reverse complement strand
TTCTGCATTCCTCTGCCTACCCCTTCGGGGATTACAGGCGTGAAGTTACGTATATATGTACATATATATCTAGATTTTTATTAAGTTGCTTATATAAGTGATTTTAGGCAAATATGAAATAAGTATTATAAGTGTGGGTTGGTTGGCCAATAATAACACTGTATTAGTTAATAACTGTTTATATTTCACCATGGATCTTGGCAGTGTAACAACTCAGAGCATCAAATGAATGTCCCTGTAATATCATCTTACCTTCCGTATATATAAAAAGTTGAGTTATTACAATGAGTCAATATAGTACTTAATTAATGAACAATAATTTGTATTCATGAATGATAATAATAATTTATGTAATTATGATCAACATAAATGTTATCATCTTCAAGCCAGGCCTAATAAAGTTATCATCTTTCAGGTCGCCGGAACAATGGCGCAGTGTTTGACGTGCAACGTCGCATTCTCCGGCGAGAGCCACACTATTAAAGATCACTTGAACGGCAAGAAACATAAGCAGTGCTACGATGCCACAGTGGGCGCCAGCTCCGACGGAGGCGGCGAGGGCTGTGACGTCTTGACATTGACGTCCACGCGCGCGCCGGCGACAAGTGCGCGCCGATAAACTCAGTCATGGCATGATTCTGTTGGCAGACGAAGCTAATGGTGTCGGGTAGCTTACGGTGTATTAACTTCGCGCGGTGGACACCCCTAACGGCTCATTGTCTCTCCTTCGTTAGTGGAATGATGGGCATGCGAATAATATATACGATACACTACAGTTGCCGACTGTATCTTTATCACAGTGTCGAAAATGTATTATGCAAATGTGTATTAACCAAGTGTATTTTATACAAGTAAATGTATTTAAAACGCAGGTATCAAGGGACGCAAGCATAGACGTAATATATAAGTAGCAGAGTACCTAGGCAAGTAGTCGTCTTGTTCGGAGAGAGAGAGAGACAGTAAGACAATGAAGTGGGTTTCTTGCTCGATCGCTCTATCTATATGCAGCTCTATGGACGCAAGTCGCCTGACGTCTGTCGTCGCGGTGAGTCCTGTTCAGTTCAAATTCGGCACGGTTATGGAGAGTAAAGACAGGGAAAGCTATGTCCGTGTATAACGATGCGTTCGTCAGAACGGCCTGGATTGTGGTGGCGCTACTGTTGCACGAGGGTAGAAAAGAAATGTGCCCAAAGATGTAAGAGTATGATAGTATATTTATATAATAGTTGTCCTTACCTGTGCTTTCCATAAACACGAGTTAATCGACCGCTCCCTTAAAATAATTTGATCAAATTTAATCAAAGGATAAAATTGAATTTAATCATGTGACATGTTCATCACCAAATGAACGTTAAGTCCCTTTATGTCCAAGCGTTAAGTTCCTTGTAAATAATCAAGTTAGTATAAAAAATTAACAAACTCGTTTGACAAATCTATTTAAGTAATTTCATTTATAAGCTCGTTTGACAAACCTGTTTCAGTAATTTATTTGACAAATTCGTTTGATATATTCTTTTGATATGCTTTATTTTTTTATGTTACAATTTTGCTAAGCCATTAACCTACTATGGTTTACTAAGCCACTAACCTACTACATTGCAATGGTTTTCCTCGCCAGCTGATGATGTACTGCCTATTGGGCACCTACTCATACTACATCTGGGTATTGCTGGTATTAGTTTATCACTCATTTTAATTCGGATTTTTCTGTCAATCTTCTCTTTCCTGTCAATCTTCTCTTTTTTATGTGATTTTTTATATGATGTATGATTTGATGTCCGTATTCTGTCCAAATTATTTTATCATCATTTCTTTCTCTTGTCTTTCTCCCGCAGCATTCTTTCCGTATGAACTTGTAGGGTGCTCGTGTATGCTAACTACGAACACGCTCCCCAACACGCCAACATCGCCCTTAAATGTGGGTTCTGCATTATCTAACGTGCTTGGCGTTTTACACCACAAAACGAAATATCAAATAAATTCGTCAAATTTGCTCCATATACAACGATACTTTTTCGTAATACTCTTCTGATTTTCTTGTTCTCATATTTTGTCCGATTTTAGTTTCCTTGAAAATCAGTCTACATTATAAATGGAGGAAAAATGAGAAGAAATGTTTTTTAGGTAATATTGCCATTCAAGGCATTGCTCATACCTTCCATTATATCTTTCGTTATTGCCTGGACGCAGTGCTCAAATTAGACAATATTTCATCGTTATTACTGTCGCCCATGATATCAATAACATGCAAAATATACAAAAGGCAATAACTAGGACCGCCCCTGATAAGCGTTATCACATACCTTCAAATAAGTTTATCAAACACCCCTTCTATCATCATTTCCACCAAGCGCGTTGCATTGTCTGACAAACGCATCAAACAGAATCTCACACTACTGACAAATAATTACGCAAATGCGTAAACTTTCCACTACTTGATCATTTACATGGAGCTTAACGTTGTCGTTTCTATGAGAAATGTCACATTTTAAGATTAACGTATTTTTGTCACGTTGCTTTTACAAATCGTTTTCGACATGACATTACGTTGTCAAAAAATCTGATAAGTCAATAGCGAGTACATTAAATTGCCGCGAAAATTGACAGACACGTCCGTTGACGGGCGCGTCCGTTGTTGTACAGTCGAGCACATCTTACCGTAGACCAGAGTCGTGGACCATTTGTTAAACAATGAATTCTTTGGATGCAGTCATTGAGTACTTTTCTAAGGGCAACCGCAATGACACTTCTTGTAGATTGTAATGCGACAGATTATAAACAAATGTGTTAGTTTTTACGACTATTAAGTCATATATAATTATTAATTTATTATAATTGTATCAATTAACGGGACCGCTAATTGGTAACTTGTTTCATACCAAAGACAGAGTTTATTTAATAAGTATGGACTAGTTACTAAATAAAATTGTTTTTAATACAAATACACTATGAATTCATTATTTATTTACTTATGGGCCGACCACATGTGTGATTTAGTGTTGCCATATAGAGTATTTATTTATTTTAAATACAACAAAGACACCATACATTCCTTAAAATAGAATATTTTTTTTGTAATAGGATTCATTTGACTCTTTACGTTAGTATTGTTTGTTGTACATACATAAAATAAAAGATAAGTTGAAAGTGCTAAATATATTTTTAATGATCTTACTGTAATTGTTCAATTTTTATGATTTTGTATAGACTACTTTATTATTAGTTTATTATGTTTGAAGTGATGATCGGTCTTTAGGTGTAGCAATTGATCTGTATCCAACTATGAATAGGACAGATTTGAATACTATATGTGTTTATACTAATAGGATTTGAGTTACTAGATGTTCTACACCAAATATTAAAGTGTTATTTATGTTCATGGCTGCTGAGAGTCCAAAATCCCTTTATTCACCTTTGGCTTATGATTTAATTGATGTAAGCAAGTCAGGTGTGAATACAGATATTTAGCCTTTATTGCACTCTGCCTACCATGTAAGGGAGTGTATCATACCATACAATGTAAGGGAGCGTATCATGATGATATAAAAGTGTTAATAACAGCTAAAATTAAATAAAACGGATTGCAGTGGGAATCAAACATATGTGCTGCCTCACATTAGTCACACTTGTTTGAGGATGGTATCGCCCGTAACAGACTACTGCCTGAACATTTAATGGTCTTTCATCAATACCTTCTCATCTTCATAATCCGCTGGACATAGGCATCCCTTGAATTCCTCTCTGGGAATGTAGGTCGGGGGTTAATATGACAATGTCTATGTAAAGAAAAAAGGACCGAAGTGGAAGTTGGATCAATTTGGCCACCCTGATGTTGGTGATAACTGCCAACAGGTTAATTTACTTTGTAGACAAAGTGAAGTTTGTTTTAATTTCACCTACTTGTATTTCCACCTTTTGTGGAGGATCTCCAGATATTCCTGAAATGCAATTCAGTATTTTTATGACCCTGACCCTATTTTAGAATGGATTTTAATTTTATTGTAGTAATATATCAAAATGCATTGTAAGTTTTTATATATATACACAAATATATTTTATAAAATATTTGATATTTTGAAACGAATTTATTTTTTTGATAATTTAGAATTCAATTGTAATCTTTGTGTATATTAAATTGATATGAAAATATTGTGTTCTTTCATTTTTTCACACTTCGCAGTTATTTCTATATTAAACATTAACTGACTCGGCGATCTTCGTATCGCCTGAGATTTAAATATTGTGTCAAAGTTCGATAATTAAAAATTGAAAGATAACCCAACAAAAGCTAAAAAAAATACTATATACGTAACGTCGTAACTTAACGCCTGTGGAATGGAATAGGTTGTGAGCCTATTGCCATACATCGGGCACATACCCATACTCCGAACTACTACTAGACAAACTAAATAAGAAAAATTTAGTAGTGCCCGACACGGATATCGAAGTAAGGACCGACACGAGGCAGTATATTGTTATCTACTATAAATATATAATATTATTATATATTTTTTATTTTGAAATACTATTATTAAATATTATTATTATTATTATGTACTGTAATTTATTATATAACGTAATCTCACCCCTGTAATCCCCGAAGGGGTAGGCAGAGGAATGCAGAACATTCCCACGTTTCACCGGTTACGTTTACGTCCCACTATGTAATAGGTGGTGAGGCTATTGCCATGCATGGGGCACATATCCCGACTCCGAGTCACTACTAGAAAATCTAAATTAGAGAATGTTGTAGTGTTCGACCCGGGACCTCCCGATCGGCAGTCGCACCCGCAACCAACACGACAAACGAGGCACTCATTTAATTTATTATATACTTTTATTATTATGCACAGGGACCGTACAATTCACCGTACCCATTCAATTTGGTAATTGTAAGGATGAGGTTACCTCTTGGCTGTGGATTCACCGTCCGAACATTAGGTACAACAGTGGTCAAAATTGGTTATTTGAATTTAGAACGTTTCACTTTTTTGAAATACATGCATATATAAAGTTTTTCATTTAAATTAATTTTATCATCGAGTAATACTCGAGTGGTGCTAATGTTATATATAAAGTTCTGGTGTCATGGTGGCAGAGGAATGCAAGACACTAAGGTAGGTTTTGGAAAAAATGAAAAAGAAGAAAAACTTTCAAAAGGCGGTACGGAGTTCGTCGGCTAGTATTTTAATAAAATAAATAAGTTTGCACAATGTTATGTGCAATGTATAGGTTATGTGCACCTAAACATACTTCAAATATCTCTCTCGCTGAGTGACGCTAACTAGCTTGTTTCAATTTTACTAGAATGAGGATTAATTCACAAGAGCGAAACAAGTTTAAGAATAGATATTCAATATTTATTTATTAATAAATGATGAACAAATTGTTTTTTTTTTCTTGTCTTTGATTACAAGGGTTATGCTTTTTGAGCCAATGACCACGAAGTAACATCCAAGGCATCAAAATTAATACTTTAATGATTTATTTTATTTTATTATGATGACTTTTCATGGTTTTCTTTCATCAATTCATCTTGAACGGTGCGGTAGATGATAGCCATTTTTTCCGCAATCTTGTCAGCGTATTTCCTCACGGTTTTAGACTCCAGAAAATTCTGAATAGACCTCATCACTTCCTTCGTGTTGACTTCGAACATTACAGATGGTTTTCCACTATTAAAACGAACTATTTCTGGCTCTGAAAACGTGTTGCGTAATGAATTAAGGTCTAAAACATTTCTTTCTTTAATTCATTACATATGTCGCTTTTTTACTGAATCACAAAACTTGGCGGGAAATGGCACCTTACTAAATTCCGACCAAGGTCAAGCATAAACCACTTAGACTGTTACCGATGTTACTTCTCCTATGATTCCTTTCCCAAGAACACACAGCAACATTGGCTGGTTTATTCCTATATTGTAGTTCTTACATATTTCTCGATTATTTACAAATATTTCATCGTTCTCAAACCATTAGTCGAACTCAGAAAATTACCTGTAGTCCCGAACCTGCATCCACAAAGAAGGTGATTATCGGCGTAACCCGCCAGGTGAGACCCATGTCCAACACTGGGCTCCAATAGGCTGATGATGAAAATGATGATAGAGGAATCTAGCGTTGCACTACAAACAAGCAACGTAAATAAACACGAGTAAACAGTTCAACAGCATCTACTTTTATACCTTGCACTAGTTCTATTTATTTCTGTAATATTTTAAATGCTAGTGTTGTTTTTGTAACCAAATAATTTGGATTTTTTTTTGTATCCCAAACGTAGACATACTGATATGAAACTTCTCGAACGTCGCCCTGTACTTGGGTATGGCTTTGATGGCTCCTCTTTCGAGGAAATTCCTCGCCTTTTTAACAATATGGTCGAACACGTCAGACCCCGTCCTGTCGTCTGACGTCGCCCCGCTGTTGATGGCGATCACAATGCTCTCTAGTTTTTTGTCATCCCTATTTTTATTCTTCGCGTGATATTGTTCGTGGCCAGTGAATCGTTTTCGGCCGGTGTCAGTTAACGTTTCGAGTTTCCCAGACGGCACAACCTTGTGGATCAGAGCGTCCACATTGGATTGGTTCTCGCCCTTCCTCACTTGCAGGAGGACGTAAGCGCTGGTACTGGTGAACGTCGAAACAGCTGGAAACCGTCCAAGCTGGATACTACGATACATCATAATACTATTACCAACTTAACCATGAGTCTTTACTGTGGCAACTAGACAGTTGAACTGGGTTCACTGTTTCCTGCCTCGTTAGTCGCGTTGCTTGCGAGCGACACTGTCTATCGGCAGGCCCTCGGTTCAAATCCCTGGTCAGACATTACTGGATTTTTCTGATTTAATTTTTTTAGTAGTGACTCAGAGTCGACATGTGCCCGGTGTATGGCAATAGGCTCACCACCTATTCCGTAGTGAAACGTAAACGTAACTGTTGAAACGTAGGAGTGTAATGCACTCCTTTGCCTACCACTTCAGGATTACAGGCGTTATAATACGTTTCCACACAGTAATGTAAAATTCATACCTATTAACAACAGATGTAACTTCATATTTCTGTACAAGCGAAGAATGAGTAACGTAAGTGCAGCTGTGAAATGTGAAAATAGCATGAAACTCACAATTTAATTAACAGTTACCGGATGTTGTTGAATAATTAATAATTCAATTATTCAGTGATTAATAATTATCATTAACCGTTATTACGAAGATTAGGTACAGTTAATGGAAATTTAATATGATTGGCAAATGGCTACCTCGTTGGTGATGTGGTTGCAAGTGCGACTGAAGAAAGATGGCCTGGGTTCGATTGCCGGTTCGGAATAAGGGACGTTAGGTTTTTTTCCGACTTGAAATTTTCCGAGGTATTTTTTTTATTTATTGATAGACTCGCATTTGATGGCTATCTCAGCTGATGGTACGAGAGATGCAGCCTAGGATGTAGTTTAGTTGCTTATAAAGTGCCTGTTCACTCTCTCCATAATAATTCCATGGCAAACGAATCGGGAAAAGTGTATAACGCTAGGCTCACCCCTATTCCATGGTGAGACGTATGCGTAGGTAGCCAAACATGGTAGTGTAGTACCTTTGCCTACCTCTTCTGGGATAATAAGCGTGATATTACGTTTATTTTAAAAATATAGAAATATATGTACCTAATAAGATGAGTTCTTGTTATTAAGATTTAATAGTCCGTTTTATAGGGAAAATAAAATTTTGCTAAAAAGTGTGCTATAGAACAGTAAATAATTAGCGCGTCTGTTGACTGAAGAAAGAATCAAATTGATTGCAAGTGATAGTGATATTGCGCATGTACCGGTTACACAATGTATAACTAAGATGGAAATGTATGAGCACTACCGTAAGCTACTTTTTAGCTCTTTACTCAGTTCACAGATGTTTAAATATTTATTATATTGATGCTAATGGCGTGTTACCGGCTAAGCCATTGATATATATAATTATATTTATATATCAGGGAATACAGGCCAGATCCTTAAACTGATCGTACAATTAGTTGACCTGAAGTCTAGGCGCGTCTAAGCCAAAGAGTATGGTCTATGCTTCTAAAATTAAATTGACATATGAATACAAGTAGTGTTGCAATAAGCATGAAATATTGAAGTCACACTGAAAGTATTGTATGTTGTGTACATTTTAAGATCAGATTATCTCGTGTGGATTTTTATACTAGATTATCGCTAGTTCATTCATAGTTTATTGTTGAATATTTGTTGGACTTTACCTTGATGGGTTAAATTAATAGCGATTTAATGCAAAACTAATACACTCTGCAATGACGATTGAACATAATTTTAGAAAGAAACTTTCATTTTAATTTAAAATTTGGAAAGTGTTATTTAGTACTTTGGTATTTTGCAAATGTAATTATATTAACTACTACTAGTACTGCAAAAATGTTACCAGTAAAAAAAAATGTTTTATTGGCATAACTAGAATATTAACAGTTGCCTCGTTTCATAGCCACAATAAATAATTATAACATGACATTACAATAAATATAATACTTCTTTTCATAGACGTGTCGGAGAAAGATTTATTTGTTTAACATCTCGTTTGTGTTGTGATTATACGGCGTTATAATCATTTCAAAGTGTTTTCAGTGTTATTTTCTCTGTGTTTATTGTTTAGATTGATCTCTCGCGATGTGAATTCATCGTTATTGGCAATTGACAATATGAGCGTGTTCGACGCCAATATGAAGGCACAATATCTGTGAGTTCCGCGTAGAAAAAAAAACGTTGGTGATGTTGGGCTTAAGCCCAGTGTTGGTACGCAAGAACATTGTGAAAAAATACGTATTAAATCCACAAATTGGCGACAATAGGAAACTTCGCGTGTGAAGTTTTCGCTAATGTTTTTATGGAACTATGAACCTGGACTCCTTAACGTTTAGCTTGTTGCGTATAGATCGTCTTGTCGCCAATTTGAACAAGGAAAACTACAAACAGACAACCCAGAGCTTGTTGCAGGTGAGTTCAGTTATACGATCCATCCAAAGCGTGCGAGGCCACCGTTTTTTTTTTCAACATTTTTTACACTGTAGGTACACCGCAATAATCGCCGCGTCGCAAAACCTGAATATAAAGTTGTACTTAAAGTAACAAATGCCCGTAACAGGTCATATGCTTATAAAAGCACGATATTACAAAGAAAACAATGAAAACCAAACAAAATAAATAAAATTTATCATGAGTACCCTTAATGATTACCAAACATACGATTTCTTCGGAGTTACGCGCCATTACCTCAATTTGCTAATTGCAATACACCTCCATTGGAGCAGCGTGGCGACGTTTGCTCCATGCTTCCCCTAGTCTAGGATAATAAATATTTTGTTTATATTTTTTGATTCTTCAAATTTGAGGTGACCATCTCAATACTTGTGGTTAACAAATAATCAGCTTTCATATAGAACTGTCAGTAATTAACACTTACTATACACAAATAAACTGAACTAAGAATTATTTAGTGGCCTAAGTATTGAGTACCTAGTTTTTTTTATTGTATGATAGGCTTGCGTTTGGCCCCGATCCCACCTGATGGAAAGTGCAGATGCAGCCTAAGATGGAGCACATTAGTAGTAGAAATGTTATAATACAACTATTGACCCTGAGTTGGGTCCTTGGATCAGGTGCTAGCGGGCTTTTGCCATATTGCAATTTGAACCAGTGTGTGCCTCAGATGCTAGAAATGTGCCCCGCATATGATGTGACACATAATATCACAAGCGCATGGGAGTACAACATTCCTCATCATACCCATAGTGTTATCAATGAACGCAAATAATTATATTTCTGCAGTTCCGTTCACATCTGTTGACAAATGACAAGGAGAGACAGCAGCTCCTTACGACTTGCTCCTTCTCTCTTTCCACTTTGTTTACGGGCCTTGTGTTAGAGTGAAGTCACACGTTTTAGTACCTTTAGGGCTACAAAATTTAGAAATAGATGTATGATCACATCTGTGATCCCCGAAGATGGAGCGCGAGGAATGTGGTACACTCATACATTGCTCCGGTTCCACCGATGTCCTACCATTGTATGTGCGGTAAGCCTATTGCTGTACACCAAGAAAAAATGATTATAATTTTATTTATTATCTGTTGTCGGTCATAGGGGCAGACTTATTGCCAATTAGCATTTCCTATCAGCCAACCCAGGGGATAGTGAAACGTTGGGGTATTGATCTAGTCCAATGGCTCCGAACCAGTGGTCCTCAGAAGTCAAAATATGGTCGACAAATAAATTTAAATTCAGCGGGTGATAAGCCGAGCAATTTCTTATCTTAAACTTTGAGAAATCACCTTGTGCTATTTGAGTATTTTTTCAACAACTTATGTGAACAAGGATTTTTCGTTTTATTAATAATTAAAAAAAAGAGAGGAATTGTTTGAAAGTAAGTGATGTTTTGCATGTAGCTTTGAATAACAATATCAGTCCTAAGATAGCCGAACTCATGAAGAAAATGCAAGCTCAGAAATCACATTAATACAAAATTACAGGGGTATATTCTAAAAATATTATTATTTCTTGTTTTGTAATATCCTATTGATTTGCTAATTAAAGTTTCCGTTTGATTATTACAGTTTATTTTCATTATACTTACATAGTGATCCCCGCTAACAAGAATAATATAAAAGTGGTCCCAGACTAAGAAAAGGTTCGGAACCCCTGATATAGTCTAATCAATTTCCAAAAAATTTTCTACGACGTGAATTAATATGACTGCCTCCTTGGTTGTGCCTGTTGCAAGTATGACTACCGATAGGGAGGTCCTGGGTTTAATTCCCTGGCCAGGGACTAAAAAAAATTTATAATTTATATTTTATAGCGGTGGCTCGGAATCTGGATATGCAAACGGTGTATGGTAATAGGCTCACCACCCACTCCATAGTGGTACATGAACATAGTCTGTGAAATGGGACAGTGTACTACATCCCTCTGCCAACCTCTTCGAGGATTACAGGTGTGATGTTATGTTTCATGTATTACTTTGAAATATGTATGTTGGCAGAAAAAATTATATACGTAACTTTACGCCTGTAATCCCCGAAGGGGTAGGCAGAGGAATGTAGAACACTCACACGATTCACCGGTTACGTTTACGTTCAACTATGTAATAGGTGATGAGCCTATTGCCATATAACGGGCACATATCCAGACTCCGAACCACTACTAGAAAATCTAAATTAGAAAATTTTGTAGTGTTCGATCCGGGAATCAAACCCGGGACCTCCCGATCGGCAGTCACATCTGCATCCAACATGACCAACGTGGCAGTCAATTGTAATAAGATATATGTATATACTTGTTTATAGGTGCATATAGGTCAATTGTCTCTGGTCTATTTGTACAGGCTGTGTCTAATTTGGGATCGGAATGTTTTGTGTGGAAATGTTCCAAAATATTCATTTTACATCACATCAAAGCCAAATTTCACCGAAGTGATTAGCAAAGGAGCATAACACACTCCCATTATTCACCCGATGTGTGGTATATGACACCGTGCAATTGGAAATGAACCTATCGCCATGTCAGACATGTATCCAAGTGTCCAAACCCTTTTGCCAAAGACGGTTTTTTCTCTGTCAAGATTAAAAACTATCATTCATAATGTTGTTGAGTAATGTTAATGTATGGCAGACAAATGATGTTTGATATTTTGACCTTTGCCTCGATCTTTCACATTCACACACAAACAATTCACACAGAAATATTTGTTTTAAACGAAACGTAATGTTAGCTTTTGCCAGGAGCTTTGTTTTGCTTTGCTTTGATTTTGCATTAAAATAAATAATATTTTTTATATATATCCCCCCTGTGAAAATCGAACATTTACAAAATAGCGGAAAGTTATTGTTTATGTTAAACAAGAGAATTTATAAATTTTAATTGTGTTCAGTTTCAAAGAGACTTGATCTCTATTTTATCAAGACTTGATCTCTATTTTATCTATTCAGGGTAGCTTTGGAAAACTTTAAACACATCAACCTACATATACAAATACATCAGGATCTAGAACAGGGATGTTATAGATATAAAATTTCAGACAAAGATTGAAAACAGATATAGGAATAATCATAATATCAGATTTGGATACAGATATGAAACTATTTCAGATTATCTGTTGGTTATGGATATTAATATGAAGGATGGGCGCGGATTGTGTCACAACCGTTCAAAAACAACTTGTCATACATAACATGTCTCATTTAGACTTGGCCATTATCACAAATTATTGGAAACTTTTATATCAGGGACGGTTATGGTTACTGATATATTTTTAAATCAGATATCTGATTGTTACAGTTACGGTTATGGAGCTCCTTAACAGCTCTGATCTAGAACCGGGTGTTATAATAGTAAGGATGATAGCTGTAATATTTCTCTCTTCCTCAGTGTCGCTGAACAAGATCACATATGAGTCAAATAGTACTAATGTATATTTGTCTTGTGTTTTTTGCCAGTATTGCTTGTAAACTATGTGAATGATGTTCAGTCAAGGCTCTGTTCCATTATTCATATTTCAGTGTTAGTTTATTTTATCTTCCAGTAATTGTAAACTATGTGAATGATGTTCAGTCAAACATTAGTTGAGCCATCTTAAAGAAACGTTAGAGTAGAGGCTGTACATACATAAACAAGTATTGAAACACTCCCATATCATTGAACAGGAATGAGGTGATCATATTACACAAGACCCAGGCTCAAATGTTGATTATTATGTTCTTTAAATGGTAACTTTGAGATAGAAAATATCAATTGTCAACCTGTAGATTTAGACCCCAGGAACTCTTGCTCAGCGCTCCAATCCAGTCAGCAAACAATGCAATCAATTGACACGCCAAGTGATACAAAATTTAGCTGTGTACCTTATCATTCTGTCCATGTGATATGGCACATATGTTAAACATGTATGCAGCTAACAGCAATAATAAATTGATCAAAATAATTAATTTAAACAAAGGTAGAATGATAAATAATAAAATTCTTTTGTATGTATGTTTTTTTTTCTGTGTACCAAATTGTTAAGTGAATAAAATAAGTGCTCGTGTATAAAAAATGAAAGAATGATGAAGAAGATATACAATGTGAATGTTCCGGGACACAGGTGCCGAGGGAGGCCAAGGCTCACCTATCTTGTTAGAAGTCTCTGAAACCGGTGTGCATGTATGAAAAGAGTTATAAATGTGGAGGAGATGCTGAAGGTCTGTGAGGATAGAGATTTTTGGCACTCTGTGCTCTCTGCCTGCCCTGTGACCTGGCATGTAGATATTTATGTAAAATATGTTGAAGAGACATGAGACAAAAAATTTATACAAAATTATTTGTATATACAGATAATGACAAAACAATTAAAATAACGAGTGGTTAGACTTGAACACAATTACACAATATGACTTTCAATATTGCATTCTCCACTCCAGATTGTCTCCCTGCATGGCCTAGAAGCAGAGAAGCAGCTGCTGAGATCGCTGATTTCGCACGCGGCCAACTTCTGTGACAACGAGCAGGCCGGATCTGTGACTGTGCACTCATCCCTCTTCGCCGAGCACCTCGCCACCTTGCTCAGCCACCCAGCCAAGGCGACTGCGGTGTGCGAGATTGTGAAGCCCAGTTCACAAGAGAGTAAGGTAATAATGATGGTTAAAAGTCTGTCTTTATATTTGACACTTAGTGCTCGCTGCCGACCCTGTCATGACTATTGTCAGCGTAAAAAAGTTTATCTAACATATAAACTATCGTTATATATTAATTATATATGCATTTAAAAAAAAATTATGGGGGGGCTTGTAATATCAAAATAAAAGGTTCCAGTATTACATGTGTATATACAGTACCCATTACAACTGAAGTTTCAAAAGTTTATGTCTGTTTATTCTGGGTAATGTCTGAAACAGCTGAACCAATTTCTGCGAGATTCATTGAAATATAACTGATTCTATGATAAAAAAAGTTTAAGGGTTCCATACACAAAAATCTGAATATAAGTTTCGATATGGTCGTACCAGTTTTGATGAGACTTTTACCAACAGATAGCTGACATTGTAAGAATAAACTAACGCTATATTTATCGCGGGCACATCTAGTATATTATGAATATACAGGCTGTGCTTGTGGCTTACTTTAGAATGTTATACCTGTGTGTGAAGATGATCCAAGATATTTATGATAATACATATCCAATTGCCCATTAAATAGCTTTGACGGATGGCGCTAAAGTTGACAGCACGATTTCATAGTGACAATTTATCTAATGTATTGTTAGCAATGCCATTAATGAATTGATAAACATTTTTCTTTTGCATTTACTCAACTATCATTGTTTCATCAGTTTGTATTGAATATCAAATTGTTCAATCTTGTATTAGGAAACAATTTAGGTAACAATTAAAATTGCAATATGTTTTACCTGATTTCGTGTTACAAAATTTCATAACACTGTTAGTATAGCGATTGTTGTTCCAACACCTTCTTCCACTACTTCAGTTGTAATTTTTTCATTTTGGCTTATAAATATGAAAGACCTTTGCGACCAAATGAAGTCAGAGTTAAGGTACTATAAGCGCCATCTAGTTTGCACTAGTGCAACACACCCTATTTAATCACAATTATAAATTAATTACATGTATATTACAAACATAATTACAGTTTAATCTGCAAAGAGGTTGGCAGTGGAGCGTAATACACTCACTCCCATATTTCACCAGTTGGGTTTATATGCCACTAAGGATTAGGTTCTGAGTCTTTTGCCATAAACTTAGCATAGATTCAGATTCTGAGCCACTATTGGACAATCTAAGTTAGAAACATTCAATAATGATTGATCAATAATGATAAGCTCATGTAGCTTTCAACCCAGGACCTCTCGAACGGGTGTTGCGCCCACAATAAACAATGCCAATGGCACAGTTTAATATACAAATAAATGACAGACATTATTTGAACATTTACAGAATCCAAAACTCTCTAGCACACACCTCGATCGTCTCTCAAAGTTTCTAAGGTTGACATCCGTTGAAGATGTGGCGTTGGCTTTGATACTGAAATGTAACTCTTCGAAGCCTGAAGTAATAGCATTTGCTGAACGACAGCTGAAACATAAATTCCTCGATCTCGTACAGTGTTATTTAGGCCCAGGTATGTGTGTTATATGTTGGCTTTGTATTGTATACCTGTTTTTGACTTGAATTTTATAGAGTATTATATTATGAAGTTTTACTTGGATCTTAGCATGCCGACTGAGGTTTATGGACAGAGAAATCAAATTCAAATTGCATTAATTCAAAATTGATTCATTAGAACACATTGTATTGTTTAAATTTACTGTTTAATTATTATGACAAGATTTGTTTGATTTACATTATTGTCTATGAATGAGAGTATTTAACCCTATATAATGCAATGAAACCATTTAAATAATGCAATGAAAGTGTGTAATATACATTTACAGTTTTCTTTTTACAGAACGTGGACATTATGTCGAGAGGGCAGGTATTCAGGACTGCAGTCCGGAAGTTCTGCAAACCCTTCTGATCAATCTCGCCCAGGATAACTTGCAGATTGTTCCTGTGACGAAGGAATTGTTCCTGAAGAGGTTGCGAGCTGACTTCCCGAGGGAAGTAGTGCCTGTTGTATTAGCCCCCTTACTGTATCCGGACGATACACAGACGCCACTAGAAGAGGTTACTACATCGGCAGACTTGGTCAAAGCCATGATGGAGAACTCTGTGGCGGACGCGATTAAAGAGATAGGCTTTGCCTTCACCAGCTCCGTTGAGGAATGCAAAAAATACATCCTCAATTTTGGCATAATCGAACCGACTGCAATTGATGTCGTCAAAATGATATCCACTATGCTCCGATGGAACCCCACACACGACGGGCCGAAGATACAAACGCCCGGAAATTTCTGGATGATTCTGGAACCGAAGAAGGATGTTCAGAACGAATTCTGGAACGCCGAAGTCTTCGTTCAAACAATCAAGGATTTGTCGTGCAATCTGAGCTGGAAGGAAGTCATAATACAGCTTGATCAGCCAGAGTTCTTTGTCCCGAGCAGACAAAGCTTGAATTTACTCTTCACGATCCTGCGCTTGGGTCTGCAAAGTGACGGCTATTCCAGCAATGTGTTCCCAGTGGAATATCTGTGCCGACGTTGGCAGAATTCCGAAGGGCAATTCAGTTTGGTTTCGAACATATTGAGACATTCGGATATATTCAGCTTCGCGGATCATCCCTTGCATCCCGTATCAATCGACCTGTTGAAATCTGTTCCGGAAACGGATAACAAGGAGATCGCGACATGGCGTGGACTATATTTGATTGAGCTGCTGCTTTATCTCTCAGAGCGTGGGTATTACGTCCAAGTTCACGAGCTGTTCAAGTTTCCATTGCAGCACTGTCCGGACATTTTGCTGTTAGCGTTACTGCAAATCAATACCGCGACAGTTCTCCGCCAAGAGTTGTTGACCACACTAGTGCCAATATTTCTGGGCAATCACCCTAACTCCGGCATAATACTCCAGCATGCGTGGCACACCCAAAATCCAAACCTCAAGCCGGTTATAATGCACGCCATGGCTGATTGGTACATACGCAGCGATTGCGACCAAACCAAGTTGTCCAGAATCCTGGACATCGCCCAGGACCTCAAGGCACTGTCTCTGCTGCTGAACGTGCAATCGTTTCCGTTCGTTATCGATCTCGCGTGTTTGGCGTCGCGACGCGAGTATCTGAAGTTGGATAAGTGGCTGACGGACAAAATCAGGGACCACGGGGAGGCTTTCGTCTCCGCTATGGTGAAGTTTTTGCAGCGCAGATGTTCCGTTGCCGGTCCTGACGAGTCCATACCCAAAGCTGCCCAACTACCACCCGACACCGTGGGCACGTTGCTAGCGTGCCTGCAATTATGTATTTCAAATGTTCAACAAGAGCTCCAGGAAGCTATATACAATGTGATTGCTAATCAGACGTTGGCATTGAATAAGATGAGGCAGATGATGCCCGGTGCACGCCCGCGCGTTTCTGACTCCTTCAATCTTGGCGCTGGATTGTTCACTCACATAGACCCGTCCGTGAGTTTGACACCAGGCATCACGAACATGACACTCGGGGGAGCGACCTCTGGGTTCATGAATGGGTCACCCTCTCGTCTGATGGGCGCGGGCCCGAATAGCCCGTTCGGTATGATGCCTGTACCTCATCTCGGAAACATGGGTCCTTTAGAGAGAATGGGTCCGTTGCCTTCTGTGGAGACCCCACGTATCCCCGATCCGATCCCGTTGCCCGAAATGACCAATAGCATGTCTAAGGACATCGAGGAGGAAGCAAACGGTTACTTCCAGAAAATCTACAACCATCCTCCTTACCCGTCACTTTCTATAGAAGAAGTACTCGACATGCTGAAGAAGTTCCAAGACTCGACGATTAAGCGAGAGCGCGATGTGTTCTCCTGCATGCTGCGGAATCTCTTCGAGGAGTACAAGTTCTTCCCCCAATACCCTGAGAAGGAACTGCACATAACCGCGCAACTGTTCGGCGGGATAATCGAAAGGGGTCTCGTGCCCAGCTACGTGTCGCTGGGGCTCGCCCTGAGATTCGTTTTGGACGCATTGCGCAAGCCGGAGAATACGAAGATGTATTTCTTCGGCGTGGTGGCGCTGGACAAGTTCAAGTCGCGGCTCAAGGACTACCACATGTACTGCGAGCACATGAGGACGCTGCCGCATTTCAAGCAGTTTCCACCACACCTGGTGGAGTACGTGGAGTACGCGCTGCAGGGCCAGGAGCCGCCCTCGAAGCCGCAGGGGCCCGTGGTCCCCGCGAGCCTCGCGACCACCGTGCTGATACAGAACCCCGTTGTCACTGCAACAACGCCATACAGGTATGGCCGTTATATCAGTTTTCCAGTACATTTTCGTTTAAGCTGCAAGTATTTTATAACAGCTTCCAAGGCGAAACACAATTTTACGTGCTTTGTATTAGCCGCACTTGTATGTGCATGTGTATTAATTTAAAAAAAAATATTTGAAAGAAAATTTCAGTAACTTCCAGATGTCTAAATTGTTTGCAATTTTACATAACTGTAAAGAGCCGACGACATTATAAAATATTCATATTTAAAATATAAAGTAACTAAATATTTAAATTCATGCAAGAGTAAGCATCTCACGCTTTTTATTTTTTTTGACCAAACTTTTGTCCATTACTGTATTTTTAATTTATATACATTCGTAAAACTATAGTATATCAAATTTTAGTATGTCTTTCAAAATTTAACATTATTTTCAAACTTTTTACTCCGTATTAACATTAGATATTTAAAAAAATTGTTAAAACAAAGTCGAAAAAAATTGTTAGCATTTTTTTTAGTTTTTTTTACATTATAACTTATTACTGAACCAAATTGTCTGTTAAAAAACAACGTAGGGATATATTATTTTTGCCGTACAAAATAAACAGCGTTTAGGCCTTTCAATATACTGAACACGGAATATTTGTCGTCCACAGAGCACCCAATACCGCTTCGGTCATGTCTAAAATCGTGAGCTGCGGGCCCGGCGGCCGGCCGTCCATCGCGAACGCCACCAACATCGACACCCTGCTGACCGCCAACGACAAGCAGGAGAAGATAACCGCCCCGCCGGAGGCCATCCAGGACAAGACGTTTTTCATATTCAACAATCTCAGTCAGTTGAATCTGCAGTCGAAATGCGAGGAGCTGAAGGATCTGATCACGGAGGAGTACTATCCCTGGCTCTCGCAGTACCTGGTCATGAAGCGTGCGTCGATCGAATTCAACTTCCACACGCTCTACTCGAACTTCCTCGACGTGCTCAAGGTGCGGGCCGTCAGCAAAATGGTCGCGGCAGAAACGTTCCGCAACATCAAAGTGTTGCTGCGCACCGAGAAGGGGATAGAAAATTTCTCCGACCGTTCTCTGCTGAAGAATCTTGGACATTGGCTCGGTGTGATCACCCTAGGTCGAAACCAGCCGATCCTGCACCTGGACTTGGACCTGAAAGCTCTGCTGTTAGAAGCGTACCACAAGGGACAGCAGGAGTTGTTGTACGTGGTGCCTTTTGTCGCCAAAGTGATGGAGTCGTGCGCGAAGGGCTGCTTCAAGCCGCCCAACCCTTGGACAATGGCGCTGATAAATGTGCTAGCTGAACTGCACCAAGAGCCCGATCTGAAGCTGAATTTGAAATTTGAAGTGGAGGTGTTATGCAAAAACTTAAGTTTGGACATTACCGAGCTGAAGCCGACCGTTTATTTGAAGAATCCGGAGAATTTGAAATTGATCGAGTTCCAGCTGTCACTGGAGAAGTCTGTGAAGACGAAGCCGGCGCCGGCGAATCAGCCGCAGCAGGTTCAGCTGCCGCCACCGACCATTATGCCAGCAGACCCGAGCGTGACAATACCGCTGCCCACGGCGCTGATACCTACCGAGAATCTAAACGACATCCTCGGCGTGCCAGAACCGCGTTTCAGCTACCAGGAGCTGAACTTTGCGCCGAACGCGTTCGAGCACAAGATCATTTACAATCCGCACATAGCTCTATTCCAGAGCTACCCGCACCTGAAACACTTGGTGAAGCTCTCGATCGAGAGGTCGATACACGAATGGATCCATCCCGTGGTGGACCGCTCCATCAAGCAGTCGTTGACGACCTGCGAGCAGATCATAAGGAAGGACTTCACGTTGGAGCCGAACGAAATGCGCATTCGCGTGGCCGCCCACCACATGATGAGGAATCTGACCGCGGCGATGGCCATGATCACCTGTCGCGGCCAGATCATAAGCACCATCACCACCAACTTGAAGGCGGCCTTCGCCACCGCGCTATTGCCGACGACACAGCACCAGGTTAGCTCGTTGCACCTTCCTAACACCCATGCATATGCACATACATACCATATATACATACATATGTATATATACGTGGGATTCGAGTTTTACGTTCCACTATTTGCCTAGTTTTTTTTCCATTCCACGCCAAGATAGTTTTTAAAATTTCTAATAGGGTAATTTTGAAATCGTTTAAATATAGCGACCCATATTGGCCTGGATGTATGACTATGGATGGACTATGGACTAGGAGTCTATTTCAAAATACGTGCTAGAATATGTTTATTGCTTTGTGGAATGAGCGTGTCCATCATAGACTACTGCTATATATTTGATGTAAAGTTTTATGATTCGGTTAACTAGCGCGCTTCTGTAATTTATTAGAGTTGTGTCTCTCGGAGCCATAATATCAATCAATATAAGATAAAACGGGAACATAGCAAGGAATCCTGCATGTCATCTTTCAGTTCTCAAAGGTTCACTTCCGCAATGAGCTCCAACCCCCCCTCCCCCCCCCCCCTCTGCCGCTGTAATCCTTATCCCAGCCCGCTGCTCTTCCGCCGCCACCTCCGCCGCGCCGTCTGCCGTTCGTGTTAAAACACATCATTCCCTCAGAAGGACATGATCGAGAGCGCGTCCACCGTGCTGGCCAACGACAACATGGAGCTCGCGTGCGCGTTCATCCAGAAGACGGCCGTGGAGAAGGCGCTGCCCGAGATCGACAAGAGGCTGATGAAGGACTACGACCTGAGAAAGCTCGCCCGCCAAGACGGACGGTGCTATTATAGCGTGAGCGTTTTCTGTTGCGATTTTATTATTCATGTGATTAAATTTATTATGAGTGTTGTTAGTAATTACTTAAGGGAAAAGTTTCCAAAACATTTTTAGATCCAACATTTTAACTTTAACTGGCGTTGTTGATCGAGTGGTTTACTACCTATTACATAGTTGGACGTTAATGTAACTGGTGAAACTTGGTTACATTATTATGCCTCTGCTTACCTCGTGGAGAACAACAGGCGTAGTAGTATGTTAAAAACAGGCCCATAACAATATTCGATTGTCACAACTATTTCCCATCAGGAGGGCTACGAGCTGCGCATCCCGACGCGGGTGCAGCCGCGGGTGGGCGGGCCGACGGAGGCGCAGGCGTCCGTGTACGAGGAGTTCGCCCGCAACATACCCGGCTTCCTGCCGGTGCGCGACCCCGGCCTGCTGGTGCCCAAGCTGCCGCCGCTCGAGCAGAACCCGGCCTACGCGCAGGCCGTCGACCCGGCGCAGGTCGGCCGCCATTTGAGTTAGATGTTGTTGGCGATTAGCGAGAGCTAGTTGCAAAATTAGAAGAGATATCTTTGGCCCACGATCGGCCAGCGTGACTATGGCCTTATCGGTGTTTATCATGACGAGATCAATGTTCGATAGTGGATAATGTTGATGACAATGATGATAATGACGTCGTTGGAGAGGCTGTCGGCTTTGAGGTAGAGAGACAGTCAATGCTCCACTCCTCTGCTACTCCGTTTATTGTATGTTTGACGTTGTATGCGATTAGTTCGATCAATTGTTGCTCTAATACAGTATGTTTAGTGTGCGTGTGTGTGTGCGTGTTCGCGTGTAGGTGTGCATGCGCGTAGGTATACGAGGTATTTATAAAGATGGTCCCCTGAAAGCCCGCCGGCGGTCGGCCCGCGCAGGTGTACGCGGAGGAGCTGGCGGCGCTGGCGCGCGGCGCGGAGGCGTTCGCGGCGCGCTCGTGCTCGGCGGCGCTGGCGGCGCAGGCGCGCGCGCTGGCCGACAGCGCGGCGCGCGCGGGCCGCGCGCGCGACGCGTCCGCCGCGCGCGCGCTGCTGCAGCGGGTACTGCTCGGCTTGCTTAGCCATTACGCGACCACTGGTTATCTATGTCCGATTGTTACTACTGTGACGTGTCGGAAAATTATAAACATTTGAAAGTTTCTCGTTATTATTATTGTGGCGTGTAGACGGGGCAGGTAGAGAAGGCGGAGCGTTAAAGTAATATCTCTGTCCTTACTGACTTGACGTACGCTTCTACATTTTAGTGTTCATATTGACATTGCCAATATAAATCTCCTCTGCATGCCTCTTTGAGGATTACACGCTTCATAGTATGTTTGATAGAAACTAATAAATAAAGTAATAATAATTAGGACAAATAGGACATATAGATTCGTTATTCGGATTTCCATTCGTTCTAAAATATAAAATGCAACTCATGCGGGTCAAAGAATGAGAACGTCGGGACGAATTGTGCAAACCTGTCCATGTTTCTAGGCCGTGGAAGGCATTCTGGACAGCCACGTGAGCTCCCCCGGCACCGCGGAGCAGGTGGACCTGCTGGCGCGCTACCGCGACATCCACCTGCGCGTGCTCAAGCTGCTGGGCGACTCCAGGGTGTACGGCCACGCGTGGGCCGCCAAACACGTCACCTACTGCGTGTTGGAGTCGCGGGACGAGCTGAAGTTTAACATCGAGGGCGTCGACTGTCTGATCAGCCACCATCTCTTCGATTTGCCACAGGTCGGCATACACTTTGCATGTGGTCGAAGTTTTTGCAACAAATTCAATTGTGGAGTTCTTCTCGCCGGAAAGCGGCGTTCTATAAAGCTGCCAACGATTCGACTTTAACTTATCCGCAATATATTCACGTCTTTACATATTAATAACAGTGTTTTTAAATTTAATATAATTTACATTTTCAATAATAATTCTGATAGATAATTTTCAATTATTTTGTTGAGTTTTATCCTTACTGAGAATTTTTGTCATTAGGGGGCATTACGCGTCATGAAATCTTTCTCACTTAAAAGTGTATTTTCAGTACGACATCTCCCTCGCCCAGCTGATGGACGACGGCAAGAACTATGCGGCTGTGACGTTCGCGATGCAACTCGTCCAGCTGTACCTGAACAGCAACATGCAGGCCAGCGAAGCCTTCCATCACACGATCGAGACCCTCATAAGGGTAATGTCGTCCAGATCCGCCCCCGAGGGGCTCGCGACTCTCGTGGAGGCGATCAGAGTGAACCAAGACCCCAGGGTGTTGCCGGACGTGCAGCTGATCGACCCCACTGTGCATATAAATCAAAGCATCATGCAAGTGCGTGTGAGTATGGGTTATTATTATTATCTAGGTACTATATGTATTCATATAAATCTAACATATCCGCACGCACGCACCCACGCACACTGCCATGCACGCACGCACTTACATAATAGGATTATGACGTGGATTTTGTTGCAGGCGCGCGACTACAACGACCCGCAGGACCTGCAGGACAAGACCGAGAACCTGCTGCAGGAGTGGCGCAACTTCCTGCAGAGCCCGCTGACCGAGATCGAGATCGGCCAGAACTTCCACCTGTACGTGCACAGGATGGACATGAACGGCATCCTGAACTCGGACGACACGATGACGCGCTTCCTGCGCATCGGCACGCAGCTGTGCGTGCGCCAGGTGTACGCGTGCCTGGACGAGGACAAGGCGCTGCCGCCGCACCTGGTGCGCCGCGAGCGCTACTACGCCGTGTGCGACTCGTTCGTGAAGCTGGTCGCGCTGCTCGTCAAGCACACGGACGGCAACAACCCGGCGCCCAAGCTCAACCTGCTCAATAAGGTAGGGGGCGGGGGTTGGAGTGTGGGCGTGGCGGACGACGCGAGGGAGAGTAAGACGGGAACTGATATATGATCACGAGGGTACGATGTAGGTTGTATCATGATATAAATTGAGAGGAGTTCTCATAAGTTTTGTTATGTATATATGTTTAATAATTAATTCAGTGAATGCATAAAAGACACACATGTATAGAGTGAAAGAGCGAGAAAGATCAGATAATTGGCCAGAGATGAATTTTATTATTTGATATTTTAATAATGTCCAGGATTTACTTGTTGTTTTTGTTGTTGTGTAGTAATCGCAACACACTTGAATCAGTAAGTAACATGTTCTATGTACACAAGCTTAGGAGATGTTGTGGAAACAGGTTCACTAGCAAATAATACACAGGAGTGTAGTATTGGCAACACCTCACCATTCGTGTTCTACTGCGACCTGCGTCATATCATCGTCGTAAATCTATACACTTACTTCGATTTCAGATCCTGGGCATCATAGCCGGCTGCCTGCTGCAGGACCACGAGGACATTGGCAAGAACTTCAACCAGCTGCCGTACCTGCGGCTCATACTCATTCTCTTCTTGGACATGATCATGGTCGAGCCGGTCCTCGAATCTATGACGTACCAGGTATGCAGTTTGCTTTTTAAACAGAAAAATGTTCCATTCGTAATGCCTAACGTTACGCCTGTAATCGCTGAAGTGGTGGGCAGAGGTATCTTTATGGCCCACAATGGAAGCCAGTGGGTCTATTGCCATCCATCAGGAATCAAATTATACTTGCAGACCGAACTAGACATTTCTACTAGCAAATTTTATATCATATAAGTGCAATAGTAACCCAGTAATATAACCCAGGACTCTGCATATAAAAGTCGCATTTGCAACGCTTCAACAACTGAAGCGGTTAAGACCTTAGTTATTTTAGCTTTAACCCTATTGGTCCAGCGGCTCGTGAAATTGACTGCTGAAATCCCAATGTGTAGGTTTGATTCCCAGCTAAGTCAGATGTGTGTGTTTGTATCGTTTATCATGCTGTGTGTGGTCACTATAAGGCAGTCTCTGCCAGATGGTCATGTCTTGTGATTGTCCAAGTTTGTATTGAAAAATCATCTTATTTGGTTGATGTAAACTTAATTATAATGGATATTTAAAAATTCAAATATCCTGCACCATTCATTTGTAGAGCTTTTTAGATCTTTGTAGAGATAAGCAGCAGTATTGTATATAATTATCATCTAATTAATTAAAAAATACCCTATTTTAATGCTAGGTGGTGGCCGCCTTCACCCAAACCCTGCACTCCGTGAGACCCAGTGTGGCCCCGGGCTTCTGCTACGCCTGGCTCGAGCTGGTATCGCACAGGAACTTCATCGAACAGGTCCTGGGTGTCATGCCGCAGAGGAAGGTCAGTACAGTGGATATAGTATGTCCCATTTGAAACCAAAGGAAGGTGATCGAAAATTTTCTTTGCCTGAAATGAAAATTTCGGTGTCTGTCAACCTGCTCTGGGTCTGTGTGGCAGAGTACACTTAAGGTTCTTGTTCTGAGAGGAGATTTGTGTTTAACAGCGAAATGATAAAAGGGTTGTGTTCTTTGTGGGAAGGGTTTGTCCAGCTGTGGATGTTTGAAGGCTACGATGGTAATATTTGTTACTATTGGTCATAAATGTCAGGAATGTTCTGTATTGCTCTGTCAACCCCTTCGGGGATATCTAACATGAAGTTACGTTTACGTTGGTCATAAGAACCTAAATAAGTTGTTAGGTTAAAAATACACCTTAGAATCTTTACATAGTAAATGAAATTTTTGATAAAATCCTTTTGATGACACACAGTAACGCCCAAAGTGATAGGCAGAGGCATAGAACACTCCAATGTTACAACAGTTAAGTTTACATCCCACTATGGGTATGTTATATATGGTGAGCCTACTGGCATACACCGGACACAATTCCATACCGAGTGACTTAGCTAAAAGTAAAAAGCTAAGTCAAAAACGTCCTAGAGTACCTGAGGTGGTATATGACGCCGAGCTTGTAGACACTTGATCAATGAGTGGTTGTTGAGTCAATAACAAAAACTGGGTTGTTTTTTTATTCGTATTATTTATTTTTCTAGGAATTTTATATAAATATTGTCTAATTTTGCTCTTGCAACGCCATCGTTCCAGGGCTGGGACATGTATTCGATGCTCCTGGTGGATCTGTTCAAGTTCCTCGACCCGTACATCAAGGCCACGGAGCTGCCGGCGCCCGTGCTGACCCTGTACAAGGGCACGGTCAAAGTGCTGCTGCTGCTGCTGCACGACTTCCCCCAGTTCCTGTACCGGTTCTGCGACCAGCTGACGATGGGCTGCCCGCCGCTGAGCGCCGAGCTCCGCCTGCTGCTGCAGCAGGACGGGCCCGCCGCCGCCGCCGCAGCCGCAGCCGCAGCCGCAGCCGC